>JASTWR010001375.1:0-46295 GCA_030770355.1 Harpagoxenus sublaevis
GTAGGTGTGAAGTGCTAGGTCTGAACCACCGGGAGTGAATTCAGGGGGGTCGGGACGGGCTGCGGCGGGGCGTGGGGGAAGCTGTAAGCGGTGGGCGAGGGGCAGGTGGGCTGCGAGGGGAAAATTTATTTCCCCTTACCGCAGCGGACCTCCCCGCGTCCAGGGGCGGATCGTTGAGATTTTCTCCCCGGGCACTGGCGCGATTTTTTTTCGCGAGTCTCGAGGTCGGGCGATAGCGACGCGGACGACGGCACTGGCGCGAGTCGGGCGATAGCGACGCGCGCTAGAGTCGGGTTTTATTGGGGTGGCGACGACGGGGGTTTTTTTTTATGAGAGAGACGAGCGCGCGCTCCTCGAACGGAGGTCGCCGCGGTGAGATAGCGACGCGCCCTAGAGTCGGGATTTATCGGGGCGATAACGGCGCATCCTTCTCCAGCGGAAATCGAGGGCGACAACGGCGTCGATCTGGCGCGCGTCTCCCCCTCGAGGCTTCCGGGGTCTCGCGTATAAAACGCATGACGTCTCGACGCTCGAACGACTCGATCGATGGACGGTGGTGTCGACGACATCTATTGCTACGAGGTGATACCGGACAGCGACTCCAGCGACAATTCTCTCCTCCGATCTACTCCTCCGGTGGTAGTTTCTCGTTTTCGAGCGGTCGCCGAAAGAGAAAACGCTCGATGGAATTCAACGACGTACAGTCTCAGGAGAGAGATAGGTTTTCGGTGTCCGCGAGAGGAATTGTGGATAGAGACGATGTTGGCCTGCAGCAACAGAGCGCGGGTCTACGAGATTAAAATCCCAAGATACTCGAGAAGGAAGGTGAGGGGCGGTGCGACGATCCGCGAGAGTCGCGGGGAAGTTCTTCGAAGAGTCAGATTGGACATACCCGTGGACAGTTGGGGTTGGACCACCGAACTGAGACGCTCGACATGACGGAGGAGGATCGCGATCTCGTCGAACGCGCGAGAGGCGTCGACTCGCTGGACGAGTATCGCGCGTGGGAATGACGGTGCGACGAGAGTCTCGAGTCTCTGCGCGAGAGTTGTCGAGACAGGCGAGAGTCTAGACCCACCGGAACCGTGACCTCTCTGGCCATGCGAATCGCTCTTCTGGAGGGCGCGAGAGACGCCCTGCGACGGCGTTTCGCGCGCGTGGGTGCCGGTCACGGCGACGCGAGAGGGTTCTCGTGGGCGGAGATCGAAACGGCTTTCGAGAGTCGCGTGCTGACAGGCGCGGTGATAAATTCCAATTATCTGGAACCTCGGCGATTTCTCGAGGACGCGAGAGACACCGTGTTCGATCGGATGAGCGTCAATCTCGAGAGACACGTGTGCCTGAAGGTCAACACCGTTTTCAACGGCGAGTTTGTCGCGAACGCCCGAACCGCCGTCAAGAGCGTCGCCACGAGGAATCGTCAGCTCTTCCTCGCGTCCGAGCTGTGAGAGTGGTACGACAGATACGTGGTCGACGCGACTCTGGCCGATCTGGACGAGTTTCAGGAGCGGGACAGCGGTTGGGCGTTGTCGCGCATATTGAACCTGACGGTGAACGTGAACAAGTGCAATCCTATGCGCGTGGGATGCTGGGTGGAGATACCGCTACGCGTGAGAATGAAACGCGCGGTGGTCAACGTGCGCTCCAACGACAACGCGTGTTTTGCGTGGGCGGTGGTCGCGTCTCTGTACCCCGCTAAGAGTCACGTGAACAGGTCTTCCGCGTACCCCCACTATGCGACGAAACTGAATCTCGACGGGATCGAGTTTCCCGTGACTCTGAGACAGATCTCGAGGTTCGAGCGACTCAACGACGTGTCCGTCAACGTCTTCAGCGAGAGAGAGGAAGGGCGGAAGGGCAACGCGATCGTTCCTCTGCGGCTCACCGACGACAAGAAGGACAGACACGCCAATCTGCTGTATCTGCCGGATTCGCGCAACCGCGCGAACGTTGGCCATTTCGCGTGCATAAGGAATCTGTCGCGATTGGTGGGATGTCAGTTGAACAGGGTCAACAGGAGGATGCACGTGTGCGATCAATGTCTGCACTACTTTTACACGAGCGAGAAACTGTCCGCTCACAGCGTCGACTGCGGAAGGATGAACGACTGCGCCATCGTTCTCCCGAGCGACGACGACAAGTGGCTCTTCTTTCGCAACCACAACAGAAAGGAGCGACTTCCCTTCGCGGTGTACGCCGATCTCGAGTGCGTGCTGGAAAAGGAGGGAGAGTTAGACGCGGCTAACGTCAACATCCACGCCTATCAGCGTCACAGAGCCTTCAGCGTGGGATACTATCTGCGCTCCGCGCACGAGGAGATCCCGTCCGCGTACAGATCTCGTCGCGGCGAGGACTGTCTGTCGTGGTTCGTCGGCGAGCTCAACGATATCGCGCGTCGAGCGAAGACGTTTCTCTCTACCAACGTGACTATGGCGGAATTGACTCCGGAAGAGTTACGCGATTTTTGGAGCGCGCCGCGTTGCCACGTGTGCGAGAGACCGTTCGGACCGGAGGATCAGCGCGCGCGCGATCACAGTCATCTCACCGGGCGTTACAGAGGTCCCGCGCATCCGCGCTGCAACTTGAATTACAGAGATTCGTACGTCATTCCTGTGTTTTTTCACAATATGTCGGGTTACGACGCTCATTTCATCATCAGAGATCTGGCCAATGGCTTCGAGGGTAGAATAGGTCTGCTGCCGATCACCAAGGAGACATACATATCGTTCACGAAAAACGTGAAGGACGCGTCGAGCGACGGATGGAAAAATTGCGCAAAGCTGCGATTCGTGGATTCGTTCAGATTTCTCAGCGAGAGTCTCGAGAGACTGGCGTCGTATCTCGACAAGAGCGAGATGCGAATCGCGCGGTCGGAGTTCTCGGAGCTCAGCGCGGAGGATTTCGACCTGCTCACGCGCAAAGCCGTGTTTCCGTATGAGTACGTCGACAGTCTCGACAAGCGGCTGGAGACGGAGTTACCGCCGCGAGAGGCCTTTTACAGTTCGTTGACTGGCGAGACCGCGAGCGATAGCGATTACGAGCGCGCGCGCAACGTCTGGCGGCGTTTCCGCGTCGAAAATCTCGGCGAGTACAGCGATCTGTACCTGAAGACGGACGTGCTCCTTCTGGCGGACGTCTTCGAGAATTTTCGCGACACCTGCGTCGAGAGCTACGGATTGGATCCGGCGCATTATTACACTCTACCGGGATACGCGTGGGACGCTATGCTGAGATACACGGGCGTGCAATTGGAACTGCTGACCGACATCGATATGGCGTTGTTCGTGGAGCGCGGCGTGCGCGGCGGTCTCAGTCAATGTTCGAACAGGTACGCGCGGGCCAACAACAGGTACGCGCCGTCGCACGACCCGTCGAGACCATCGACGTACCTCATGTACTTCGACGTGAACAATCTGTACGGCTGGGCGATGCGCGAGCCGTTGCAGTACGCGGAGTTTTGGTGGGTCGACGCCCCGGAGAGCTTCGACGTAACGTCCGTGACGTCAGACTCCGCTATCGGCTACATCCTGGAGGTCGACCTTGCGTTTCCGCGAGAGCTCCACGACGCACACAAGGACCTGCCGTTCTGCCCGACGCGCGATAAGCCTCCCGGAAAACGGTGCGATAAGCTCCTCGCCACGCTGCTCGACAAGTCGCGTTACGTGTTGCACTAACGCAATCTGCAGCAATGCGCGCGACACGGATTGCTCGTCACGAGGATTCACCGCGTTCTGCGGTTCGCGCAATCCGCGTGGCTTCGCGGGTACATCGAGCTCAACACGGGATTCAGAACTCGCGCGAGCAACGACTTCGAGAGGAATCTCTACAAGTTGATGAACAACGCGGTCTTCGGTAAGACCATGGAGAACGTGCGAGATCACGTGGACGTGCGCCTCGTGACGCGCTGGGACGGGAGATACGGCGCGGAGGCTCTGATCGCGAGACCGAGCTTTCACAGCCGAAGCGTCTTCGCGGAGGATCTCGTCGCCGTCGAGCTGCGCAGGCTCGAGGTGAAGCTCAACAAGCCGATCTACGTCGGGATGTGCGTTCTCGAGATATCGAAGACGCGCGTGTACGATTTTCATTTACGATTACATGGTGCCGTTGCACGGCGAGAGGTGCAAGATAATGTACACGGACACCGACAGTCTCATATATCTCCTCGAGTGCGACGACGCGTACGAGGACGTGAAACGCGACATCGCCAGGTTCGACACGAGCGGTTACTCCGAGATCAACGCGTACGGCATGCCGCGCGCGAACAAAAAGATACCGGGCCTCATAAAGGTCGAGAACGACGGCGCCGTTATGACCGAGTTCGTGGGGCTCAGGTCGAAGATGTACGCTACGAGGGTAGCGGGGAGGAGCGACACGAAGAAGGTGAAGGGCGTCAAGAGGAACGTGGTCGCGAGAACGATAGCGTTCGAGGACTACATGCGGTGTCTCAACGACTCGCTGGAGCAGTCGAGGCGTCAATCAAACATCCGCTCGAGGTTGCACCAGGTGCGCAACGTGTCCGAGCTGAAGCTCGCTCTCAGCCCCCACGACGACAAGCGGTACGTCGTTCCCGGCTCGTTCGACACTCTCCCGTGGGGACATTACGGGATACCGCGCGAGGAGGAAGAGCCGTGAAGAATTATTGTCGTTGTTGTTATCAATATTATTATCATGATTTATCCGTAGCGTTATTCGTATATCTCGAAACGCGAAGAGGTTCACTCGCGTCAACGGGAAACTTGTCTCGCTTCGCGGGGAGATCGTCGGAGGAGTCTGAATCGACGAACCCTCTCGTCACCGAGGGCGGGGACGACGCGGAAAACCGTATTTTTAACGCGGTCGAAAAAATACGCGCGTCCGATTCATCGCGGGCTTTCCTCGCTTTTTTCGAGGTTATTATTGTTCCTGTTTTACCCGCATACGCGAAGGCTACTCGGCCGATCGTTCTATCCGCCAATGAGGCAACCGTGTCTCGCGCTTGCAAAAAAATTCATCGCCTTTAGGGTGCGTCACAGTTTTGTGTACGTTGTCCGTTGTTCGGTTCAACCAAAGAATTCAATCTCGATACGCGTTGTGAGACGCGTGTATTTGTGCTGCAATCTGCAGAATTGGAAAGTAGCTATAGAAGTACCACGTACAGGACGCGATTCGTCACCTCCGAAGTAGGAGCTGGAACAAAAAAATTGGAACGGAAATCTCCACCAGTTACGGTGTTACACTCGAATTTTTCTCGCGTGATTCTTCAGCCCGGTATTTCGAACGGATATTATACACGTGCGAACACTCCGTTTTTTATATAGTCAAAATTCACGACGCGAAATCTCGCGATTAGAAGTTACTGCAAATTTCGGTGCGATCATTTTTCAGATACTCTTGTCATTCTTAAAAAATGGAAAGTATGGAAATTTTGGTTGCAATAGAAATACGCAAACTCGAGGTGAAATTCATACAAATATGTCTCGGATATATCAAGGATGCACATGCCCACGTAGATCGGTTTGTTAAATTTCACCTCGAGTTTACGCATTTTTATTGCAACCAAATTTCCATACTTTCCATTTTTTAAGAGTGACAAGAGTATCTGAAAAAAATGGTCGCACCGAAATTTGCAGTAACTTCCAATCGCGAGATTTCGCGTCGTGAATTTTGACTAGAACGTGTATAATATCTGTTCTAAATACCGGGCTGAAGAAACAAACTCGGGCGTAACACAGTCGCTCGTAGGGATTTCCGTTCCGATCTTCCGATCCAGCTCCTGTTTCGCTGGCGTTCCGCGCGGGAGCGCTCTGTATCCCCATCTCCCAATTCCCGATTGCCGCGAAAAAAAAACACGCGCGTCGCGCGGTGCGTATCGAGATTGAATTTTGGAGGATCGGACAACGGACAACGTATGAAACTCTGACTCACCCTAAAGAAACTGAATTTTTTTCGCTAGCGCGAGATGCAGTTGATTTATTGGCGGATTGGAGAATTCGTTGAGTAGCGTTTGCGTATGCGTGAAACGAGAACAATAATAACATGGAAAAGATCGACGAGAAGCGACGGTCTCGCGGATGCGCGTATTTTTTCGCTCGGATCGAAAAACGGTTTTCTGCGTTGTCCTCGTTCTCGGCGACGGGGGTGTTCGGCGACTCGGACCCCTTCGACGAATTTTCGACGAATCCGGTCAGGTTCCCCGTTGCCGCGCGTGAACTTTTCGCGCCTCGACGCAAGATTCCCGTTGTCGTGAATTCTTCCGTCGACGCGCGCAAACTTTTTTTCGCGTTTCGAAATATATAAAAGGGAAGCTTGTGAAAAAAGAGAGATAACGTATGTACACTTTATTTACAAATAAATACATAAATATATTTTACAACACAGCTGCCTTGTTTATCCAAGAGTTGTGCGACCCGTCCATTCCCAGCCACTTCACGAACACCTCGTCGCCTCGTCTGCGCAGCACCTTCTCCACGAGATAAACGTCGGGGTTGGACGCACGCTGCAGTTCGTGCTCGTAGAATCCTCCCGCCACGGGCTCTCCGCGGTAGTCATTCAGCAGATACGTCACGGGATTGGTCCGTTGCACCTTGGCGACGCGAAAGATCTCGGTGGTCCAGTTCGGGGTGTAGCCCTTCTCGAACACCGTTTTGAACTTGCTGACGCGCACCGGATCATCGACCTTGAATCTGCCAGGAGCGGCGATCTTCGCGCGACTGTACACCGTGGAAAGTAGTCTCTCGGCGACGGCGGGCGTCACGTCAGCCGGCCGCATCCCGATCGTTCGGTGTCTGCGACGGTTGTAATCCGACAGCAGACTCGGCAGCGCGTCGAGCCACGCGTACGATCCGTTGAGCGTGAAGAGTCTCCACATGTCGTTCTTGAGCGTGCGATTGAATCTCTCCACCACCGACGCCTTCATCACCGAGTACGTCGAGTAGTGATTTATGTCGCGCTTCCTCATGATCTCTCGCACGTTGGCGTTGTAGAACTCCTTTCCCTCGTCCGTCTGCAGGTTCCTCGGAAACCGCGCGTCCTCGCGAAATATCCTTGACAGAGCCGCGGCCACCTCGCTTCCGCTCTTGCTCTTGAGCGGCAAGGCCCACGCGTACTTGCTCAGCACGTCGATAACCGTTAGAATGTAGTTGTGACCCTTGTTGTGTCGTGCGTAAGGACGCATCTCGACCACGTCAGCCTGCCACAGGTCGTCGTAACCGCGCACCACGACGCGACGCCGCGGGAAGTTTCTTCGCGCCGGTGCGTGCAGCCCCCGCACGAGTCTTCGCTTCTCGGCGCTCATCGTCTCTCTCTCACGAGTTCGAGTAGCTCTTGTTCTTCAAGAGACGATTGAGCTCCAGTAGGCTCGCCTCTTCCTCCTTCGCGCCCCTGCTCTCGCGAACCTCCGCTCTCAGTTTCGCTATCTCTCTCTCGAGCAACTCCTTGGTGGCCGTTTTCTCCTCCAATCGCCGCAACTCCTTGTCCAGCCTCGTCTCGGTCGTCTTGGAGGAGCTCGCGAGATCGCTCAACGCGACCTTAAGTCCGTTCACGCCGCTGTTTATCTCGCTCACCTCTTTTTTCACCGCCGACAACAATTTCGCCTCGTTTTTCGCCGTCGTGTTCATTCTTCCGATCTCGCGTATTGTACTCCCGATTTCGTATCTGAGCTCGATCACGCGATCGACGTTATTGTTCACCTCTGTCCTCACCGCCGTCAAACCGTCGGCCTCCTTTTTCATCGCCGCCGTCAAATCGTCCACGTCTTTTTTTATCGCCGCTGTCAAACCGTTCGTCTCTTTTCTCGCCGTCAGGTTCGTTCTCTCGTTGTCCTCTTTGACGCTCACGATCGCGCGCTCGAGGTTGTGCTTCAGATTATCCACCTTGTTCCCGAGACGGTTCAAAACGTTCACCTCCTCTCTTGTCGACGACAACGCCGCGCTCGTCCTCTCGCGAAACGTCTCGATCTCGCGTCTCAGATCCCCGAGCCCGTGCTCGACGTAGCTCTTGTTCGTCGCGTCGGCGTCCCACTCCGGCGCGCCCACGTGTCAAATCTTGCGCTTCTTCGCGTCGAAGGAGTCCTGCTCCGAACAGAGCGCGCTGTCGCGCACGTAGTTTCGCAAAGATTCGATCGAGGACCGCAATCTTCCCGTCGCGGGTTCGTCACCGCCGCCGCGTCTCTCCAGAGACATTCCGAACTTGTTCACTGACATCGTCGCACTGCCGTCGAGATCGTCGCGACGGTTCAATTTATGATCAGCCCGGCCTCTCGGAGCTCCTTGATTATCGACAGAATCTCGTTGTCGTGAGCGTTGTTGCCGGCTCGACGAGAGGCGTCGAGCAGTCGAAGACGATCTACGAGTTCGTTTGGATCGTCCCAGTGAACGTAATCTATCTTGTTGCGATTCAATCTCATGTTCGACGGTAGACCGGTCACGCCGGCGCCTTTTCTGACGCTGCCGATTCTACCGCGGGTGACGAGCGGAGCGATGATGTGCACGTACTTGTGCCCTTTGTTACCCTTGACAGCATTCTCAGCTTTATGACCGCGTTTATGAGCGTTCGTCGCCAACAGCAGACTTCGATACTTGTGTAGGGTCATCCTCGGTGTCGATTGCGTCATCGGGGTGTCTCTTGAAGATCAACTCGTACAAGCCGGGCGTGCCCTTGTACGTCACCCCGTTCACGATCACGGAATCGTCCGCGCGCATATCGAACCGTTTGTCGCCGAGCATCGGGCCGTCGTCCGCGAAGTACACGCCGTAAACGTGATCGATCGCGTCCCCGCCGAAGAAAAGAGCGTCCACGTATCTCTTCCCCAGGGGTCCCAATTTACTCCATTGCAGATCCTCGCGACCCTCCGGCGTTTGCAGAGCCTCTCTGATGGACGTTTCGAGAGAGGGCTGCGGCGACTGGAAGACGTCCTTCTCCCTCAGCGACAACCTCCGCGGTTCCAGAGGCGTGCTGGATTGAACCGCGAGCGTGTCCGACGCGACGCTCGACAACCTCCTCCACGGTTCCAGAGGCGTGGAACGAATCGCGAGCACGTCCGACGCGGCGCTCGATCGTTCCCTCTTGGGCTTCGTTTCCCGCGCGATTTCTCCATCGTCGTCGCTCTCCTCGCGCTTCTTCTTAACGACGACGCCGTCGTCCTCGGGCTCGCCTCCGCGTTCGGCGATCTGCTTCAGCGGATCGACGATCGGCTTGAACTGCCTCTCGAGAGCGATCTCGCTCTCGATCTTGCCGGTTTTCAACGCTCTGTATTTCTTGCGAATCGAGGCGCGTCTTGGCGATCTCCCTCGCGGCTCTCTCCCGCTTGACGGCGTCCTTTGAGGTTATCTCCGCGCCGCTCATCGTTCCCGACTGATCGATCTACAGCACGGCGAAGTCGTTGAATCCTCGTCTATATCTGCCGTTTTGCAGCGCGCTGTCCTTGTCTATCACCGCGAACCCGTTCCTGCGTCGCCAACACTCGCCGCACAGCGCGCGGAAATCCTCGAACGACATATCGTGGTTCACGTGATCGTCGTACACGTGTCTCAGATTTGTGCCGTCCTGTCTGAAAAGAATCAGCCTGTTGGCGTTGTCGCGTATCAGGTGCTTCGGTATCTTAGCGTACGTCTGACAGAGATAGAAACAATCGATGCTCGAGTGTCGACCCATCGCGAAGTACTCCCTGATCGCGTCTTGCTTGTCGCAGGCCACGTCGTCGAAGATGAATATCGAGTCGGGGAGCGCCTCGCTTGGCGGCACGACGTCCCGATTGTTGGAGAACGCGTGATAACCAATCTCGTCCATCGATTCGAGCAGTCTTTCGAGGTATCGATACTTCGGTTGATGCAGAGATTTCGAGTACACGTACACGTTCTCAAAACGCAGTCCGTTTGGACTTTCCAACAGACTTATCAGGACGTTCGTCTTACCGCAATTGGAGGGCCCACAGATGACGCAGCGTATCGCGTTCGGCAGCAGAGGGCCGTGTCGGCGCGTCTCTCTGACCGCTAGACCCGACCCCAGTCGCGTCTTGCGATCGAGATTAGGCACGCCTATCGTCGTCGATTGTCTCACGAATCGCATCTGTCGCGTATCGCGCGCGTGCGCGCTCGTTTTATTTATACGCGCGAACGACCGATCGTTCGCGCAGTGATCGCGATGTCTCCCTTACCGACGGACAAGCGCGAGATCGTCCAGCGATCGCGCGGCGAATGTCGCGCGCAAAGCGAAGTGTCGGCGGCGGACTGCTGAACAGGGCGATAAACGCGCTCCCCTTCGAGCTGCACTTTCCCAGCTATCAGTTCTGCGGACCAGGTACTCGTCTCGCGAAACGACTAGCGCGCGACGATCGAGGCGTCAATCCGTTGGACGCGGCGTGCCGCGAGCACGACGTCGCCTACTCTCGAAACAGCGACCTCGCCGATCGACACGTCGCCGATCGGGCGCTCGCTGAGAGAGCGCGCGAGCGCGTCTCGGCGAGCGACGCGACTCTCGGTGAGAGAACCGCCGCGGCCGCCGTATGGGCTGTTATGAAAGCAAAAACGAAGCTAGGTATGGGTGTGAGAAAGAAGAGGAGAACCACGACCAGAAAGAGAGTTTTCCCGGCGGCGAAACGCGGAGGTTTCTTGCCCCTTCTGCCGATGCTGGGGGCGCTCGGATCTTTGATCGGTGGAGCGGCTGGGGTGGCCAAGGCCGTGAACGACGGCAAGGCCGCCAGGCGCCAGCTCGAGGAGCTGACGCGTCACAATCGCGCGCTGGAGGGTCGCGGGCTGTATCTGGCGCCGTACAAACGCGGTAGCGGCGCGACGACCAGAAGTGCTAGAAGGAGTAAAAAAAAATCTCGCGTAAGGAGACGCCGGTGACGCTCGATCTCCCGGCGTACGGTGCCACGACGGACGAGCAGTTAAATCGGATCGCGCGCCGTTCGCGAATACCTTACTTCAGGGGCGTGTTTATGCGCGACGCGCTGCCGACAAGAGCGCGTCGCAACGAGAGCGAAATCGTGAATCTCGACGATACGGTGGGCCCGGGTACGCACTGGGTCGCCTACGCGAAGAAGGGAAACAGCGCGGTCTACTTCGACGCTTTCGGAAATCTTCGACCCCCGGGGAAACTCGAGCGATATCTCGGACGTGACACGAAAATCGCGTACAATCGTCGGTCGTATCAGAGATTTGATCAGAGCATCTGCGGTCAGCTGTGTCTGCGATTTCTGCGAGAGATCGATTGGAAGCGTCTTTGAGTCGTAATGTCGCTGACTCTCACGTTGACCGGGAAGAACAGCGTTCTCACGTCGAGCTACCTCCCCGCCCTGGATCTGAACGACGGCGAATACGAGATAGGTCTCGCAAATTTCGAGACGTACAACACGATACCGAACATCGACTCTACCAACAATACGTTTTACTTCGACACCGAGGATCTGGCGATCGTTATTCCCGAGGGATCTTACGAACTGCGCGCTATAGAGAGATATCTGCGATCGGCTATTCTTCGCAGACGCGGCAGCTCCGAGCACGCCGAGGACGATTACATATACGTCGACGACAACGACGACAAAGAGGGCGAACGCTCGATAATTCTCTGCGCTAACGAGAATACCATGAGAAGCGAGATCAGGTGCGCCTACAGAGTCAATTTTACCAAACCGAACAACATAGGCTCTATGCTGGGTTTCTCGGCGTTTCGCACGCTCGAACCGAAAAAATGGTACGCGTCCGACGGACTCGTGAACATCATGCGCGTGAACGTCATTCGCGTGGAGTGCAACGTCACCGCGGGAGCTTACAGCGACGGTAAACCGGTGCACACCGTGCACGAATTCGCGCCGAACGTTCCACCGGGATATAAGCTGTCGGAGACTCCGACGCAGATCACCCGGTCATCGCGCGGGAGGAGATAACGGTTCGGTTGCACGTGCGGCGCAGAAGACATTGAGTGATATGCGCGCGAGTGAGACATGCTCGTTCTGAACGAGTCGTCGGTGACAGACCGGAAGAGCACATCCGCCGTCGCACCCGCGACAGGAGCGAGAGGGAGGAGGAGGAGGAACGGACTGAGCGCCGAGAACGTCGCTTTTCTGCGATCCCTGGGTTTCGCCGTGAGAAACGGCCATGGCCGACATTCTGAGTATCGGGGGTGAACCGATCTTCGACGATCGCATCGTCAAGATCGAGACTCACACGTACAATCCGTACGCCAACATCTCGCTCGGACACAGCGACGAGATACGAATACCGATACAGCAGCAAGATTTGTACACGCTGCCCAGCGAGAGTTTTCTCTACGTCGAGGGAACGCTCACCGACGATCTTCCAGAGAACGACACGAGTCTGGACAGCAATTGCGTGGCGTTCATGTTCGACGAGATCAGATACGAGCTCAACGGCGTAGAGATCGACAGGAACAGAAACGTCGGAGTGACCAGTACGATCAAGTGTCATGCGTCGCTGACCGCCGAGAGGAGCAAGAGACTACGGAACGCAGGATGGAGCAGCGACGATCCCGAGATCAAGTTCGGCGATTTCAACTTTTGCGTGCCCCCGTAACACGCTTCTGGGTTTCTGCGAGGATTACAAACGCGTGGTGATAAACGCGCGACACGAGCTCGTTCTGATACGTTCGCGAAGCGACGCCAATTTCATCGTGACGAAGCGCAACAAGGATCCCAAAATCGCTCTGTCGAAGATACAGTGGCGAGTGCCGCACGTGATGCTGAACGACGTGAATAAATTGTCCCTTTTGCGAACACTGGAGAGCGGACGGTATCTGAGCATGGGCTTTCGCTCGTGGGATCTGTACGAGTATCCCCTGCTGCCGAACACTAACAAACATTCGTGGGCCGTGAAAGCGGCGACGCAGCTGGAGAAACCGCGATACGTCATTTTCGCGCTGCAAACCAAGAGGCACAACAATCTGTTGAAACGCGCCTCCGAGCTCGACAACGGTAATCTCACGGACGTGAAACTGTATCTAAATTCGGAATTTTATCCCTACGATGACATGAACTTAGATTTCGAGAAGAAGAGAGTCGCCGTGCTGTACGACATGTACGTGAAATTTCGAAAATCGTACTACAGGTGTGAGCGCGACGGCGCGTTTCTAACGCCGCGCGACTTCCTAAAAAATCCGTTCGCGGTGATCGATTGCTCGCGTCAGAACGAGTCGACGAAGAGCGGCACCGTGGACGTTCGCGTAGAGTTCGATTGCAAACGCAACGTGGCTCCCAACACGACAGCCTACTGTCTTATCATTCACGATCGCGTGGTCGAGTACAATCCGCTGACCAACATCGTTCGCAAGATCGTGTAAACAGAAGTGGTCGAGAGAGAAAAAACAAGTTAATTGACTCTCGAAATGAGTCAAGATAACACGGCAAATTAGAATACGGAATTATCGATAGAAGTGGTCGAGAGAAAAAAACAAGATAACACGACGAGTTAAACAACGATCAATCAGCGATAAGTGACGCACCAGAAGAGAGGCTACAAATAAATAGCCGAGCAACGAGCGATCGAGCTAAGTGTCGTTTCGACTCTCTCCGTCGCCGATTCTCACGGGCAATCGCGATGTTTCTCCTGTTGATCGACAAGCGCGACATTCTCAATCTGTCCGCCGAGCATCTGCAGTACGTGCCGAAGATCGTTCTGCTGCGCGAATTTCCCGACTACGTCGGACGAGTGTGGGAGAGATTGCCCGACCACCTGAGGCACGACCCCGAGGTGCGAACCTACCGTTCGTGTCTGGAGCATCACAACCCTCCGTGGGCGCAGTCGCACGTGGACGGTCCACCGCCGCTCATCAAGGATTGCAGCGCGTGCCGCGCGCGAATGCCGCGCGTGGAGGAAAGGTTGGACCATTCATACGAGAAAGGGCGCGCGCTCCCCCGCCCCCATTCATGGCCGGCGTACCAATCTTCGTGGATCTGCAGGGGTTCATCGTCCGCGACAGATTCACGGTCAAAGAGGTGGCCGTGCTTAAGAATGGAAAAGAGCTGAGTCATCACGTGCTTTGCGCCCCTCTGAAATGGGATCTGTTGACGAGGGCGGAAAAATCGCGAGCGTGCTGGCTGACGACGAATCACCACGGCTTGAGATGGGAGGACGGAGACGTGGAATATAAGCGCGGAAAGACGATCGTTCGACGCGTCGTGGACGACGGACTGAAGCGAGACGACTCGACGGTCGTCTACGTGAAGGGCTCGGAGAAGAAGAGATGGCTGAGGGAGATTCTCGGGGACGTCGAAGCGACGATCGAGTCGATGGACGCCGATTTTGAGAGCATCGGTCGTCTAGAGATTCTCGACGCGACTCGAGCCTTCCGCTGCGGACGACACGAGAGAAGCTGCGCCATGGAGAACGTCTGCAAGATGCACGACTGGTGGAGGGAACGACAAGCGCGTCTCGACGATGTATAATGTTATAATATATTGCGTTCTGTATTTCGAATAAAATATATATACAATCTCACAATATACGCCTGTTTGTTTATTCTACACGCCATTTCTACGCGCGTGAAAACGCCATTTATACGGCAAGAGAGAGAGGACACGTGGTGAGACGAAGAAAGAGGTAAAGGGTGATACGACGCGCGAGAAAAGCACGCGGTGCGAGAGAAGGGAGAGGTGCACTTGGACACGGTACATTTGGACACCGTTCAATTGGACACGATCATTTGGACACGATCTATTGGACACCGTTCGTTTGGACACCGTTCATTTGGACACCGTTTATATGGACACCGTTCATTTGGACACGAGAATGCGCGGCCTGTGCAGTTGGACACGAGAATACGCGACCTGTTCACTTGGACACGAAAATGCGCGACCTGTTCACTTGGACACGAAAATACGCGGCCTGTGCAGTTGGACACGAAAACGAACGACCTGTGCACTTGGACACGAGAATGCGCGACCTGTTCACTTGGACACAAAAATGCGCGGCCTGTGCAGTTGGACACGAGATATTAAGCGAGGTCCACCCTGCCTACCGGCGGAGGGGGTGCGGGAGGGGGGCCGAAGGCCCCCCCTTGCACCCCCCCCGCGTGTGTGTGTGTGTGTGTACACCATGTGGCTGCGACATATTTATCATCGAAAGTTATTTCACATTTTCGTGTCCAAGTGAACAGGTCGCGCATTTTCGTGTCCAACTGCACAGGCCGCGCATTTTCGTGTTCAAGTGAACAGGTCGCGCATTTTCGTGTCCAAGTGAACAGGTCGCGTATTCTCGTGTCCAAGTGCACAGGTCGTTCATTTTCGTGTCCAAGTGCACAAGTCGCGTATTCTCGTGTCCAACTGCACAGGCCGCGCATTTTCGTGTCCAAGTGAACATTTCTCGCATTCTCGTGTCCAAGTGCACAAGTCGCGTATTTTCGTGTCCAAATGAACGGTGTCCAAATGAACGGTGTCCATATAAACGGTGTCCAAATGAACGGTGTTCAAACGAACGGTGTCCAATAGATCGTGTCCAAATGACCGTGTCCAAATAAACTGTGTCCAAATGTACCGTGTCCAAGTGCAGGCCTCTCGCACACAAGCGCGTGCCGTGTATGTGCGTTGAGCGAACCACACACTATCAAAGCTTGTTTATATTATTCCGTAATATTGCATTAGATATTCTTCCAATATATACATGTATATGTTTATTATATACTGGATTCATACCCATATGCAACGTCGGAAGTGTAAGGCGGTGTAAGACATATATATTGTTGCGCCGCGCTGAGATGCCCGTTAGAGCCAGCGCACGTATATTGCCGTAGCGTCTTACGCCACCTTACGTACGAATCTCCTTAGGGCCAGCGCATGTACATTGCCGTAGCGTCTTACGTCACCTTACGTAACGCATCTAACGTATGGTAAATGGTATGTTACGTTACGTTTTTCTATGTGCGCTGCCGTGCGTTTGGCTCACGTGTCGCGTAGGCGATTCTCACGTAAGGTGGCGTAAGACGCTATGGCAATGTACGTGCGCTGGCCCTTACATCGCGGCGATTACGGCGAATCGCGAAACGTCCCTTAGCGAACAGCTGTTATCGATCGTTATTGATTTACCAGAGATTCTCAATTGTTCTGGAGCCTCGGGTCGTAGCGTCGCGTCCGCTCAAGACCGAGGCTCCACAATCGAGAATCTCTGGTAAATCAATAACGATCGATAACAGCTGATCGCTAAGGGACGCTTCGCGATTCGCCGCGATGTAACGGGCGTCTGAGCACGGGCGCAACAATATAATGCATATTATAATGTATACACATGCACATATTTATGTATACGTAATTACAGCGCCTATATATATGTATGTATATCTACATATATACACACACAGTGTTGAGAATAAATATTATACACAAACCTTCATTACATACATTTTGTGTATATGTATACGTATATACAGGGTTTACCAAAAGTATGGAAACCCCTAAATATTTCGAAAACTACGCATTTTAAAAAAAAATGTTTTAGACAAAAGTTGTAGGGTTTCAAGTAACGCATTAAATAGTAATATTAGTGACTGCAAATAACTTTGTTAATGCCAGGTAAAAATAACTTTAAAATTTTTAAATGAAAACCCCTATTTTTAGTTGCATATTCTTATGGCTTACCTCGAGAGCTTTTTAAAACACTATAATAATGTATTTTTTTATTAACTATTTTTCAAGTTATGGAGCTTGAAAACTACGATACTGCCGGCATCAGCGTTACCCAAGATGTACCGCGTTATTTACACTAGCAGAGTTGTAAATAACAATACTTTTGTGACTGAAGTTCTTAATTACTAATTATATTACATAATTTTAATTTTAATTGAGTTTAAGTACAAATGTTTTTTGGAATTGTAATTAAAGTCGTTCAATTACAAATAGGTACATTTTGAAATTGTAATTAAACTCGAATTTTATTACAATTAAAAAAATTATGGCCAATGCTCTCCCCTCATTTTGGTTCCTCCTTGGGTCTTCCTATCCTATGGGGAAAGAGGGAGTGGGAGAGGATTAGCGCGAGGGGAGGAAGAGAGAAAAGGCGATTGGGTCATTGGAGATGACCCTCTTAGGAAGAGTCCAATGGGATCCTCCAATGGCCTAATTGCCCTCTCCCTCCCCCACCCTCGCGCTGACCCTCTCCCACTGGATCGACACTCCGAGAGGGTATAAAATACAAGCGCCAAGATGTTCAATGTTTTAACGTGGTATTAAATTTCAGCCAAACGTTTAATTTTTAATTTATTAATTTGCGAATTAAAAAGAGAAAAGTCCTCGGCAGAAGCAGAGAGCGCTCTAGGACGCTATCACCCTACCTACGTGATTATTCGCGAGAAAAAAACACTGAACATCTTGGCGCTTGTATTTTATATTAAAAGTACTGTTATTTACAACTCTGCTAGTGTAAATCCGACCGTGCAACCTCCACGCGGTACATCTTGGGTAACGCTGATGCCGGCAGTATCGTAGCTTTCAAGCTCCATAACTTGAAAAATAGTTAATAAAAAAATATTTTATTATAGTGTTTTGAAAAGCTCTCGAGGTAAGCTATAAGAATATGCAACTAAAAATAGGGGTTTCCATTTAAAAATTTTAAAGTTATTTTTACCTGGCATTAACAAAGTTATTTGCAGTCACACTAATATTACTATTTAATGCGTTACTTGAAACCCTACAATTTTTGTCTAAAACATTTTTTTCTAAAATGCGTAGTTTTTGAAATATTTAGGGGTTTCCATACTTTTGGTAAACCCTGTATGTACATACACAAAATATATGTCATGAAGGTTAGTGTATATTGTATTATTTATTCTCAACACTGAAAGTATATATATGTTCATAAACATAATGCGCGTGTACATATTTGTGTGTGCGTGCGTTTATACACATAATGTACATAGTCCCACATATGTAATTATTATAGGCGCTGTAATTACGTATACTTATTGTGGCGGTCTGCCGACCGCACAAATAAACAATAACGCCTGCGGAACAACAATCCGCCGTACATGCTTTCCCGACAGCGCACAACCGTGCCAACAGAAATATAAAAGCACGGACTCCAGGGGATGCTATAGCCAGTCGTATATCTCTACCTGAGATAACGTTCTGTGCATATGCTAGTGGAGTCGCCGTCACGACACAGCGTCGTGACCGGCACTTTTGGCCATCCATGAGACACGCATCGACAACGCGGAAGACCATGGACAGGGTTAACTACGGACACGCAGAAAAATTATAGGGACCTTCTATCTTGGAGGAAACTCACGGAAACTAGTGATCCTACACTTATCCACTTCCATCCATCTATATGATATATTCCTATAAATTGGTGACCCCGACGTGATCCAACCAATCCTACGTGATCCCGCCTATCACACACGATGAAGCCACTCCACAACAGCAGCAACGAAAAGTTTGATGACCAATCGGCAACAAAAAGACCAGCAACCGCTGGCATCAACCAAGGCCGCAAGCTCGCCATAGAGTACGCAAGCCCGGCTAAGGTCTCTCAACCAACCAATTACGCTGACGAACAAGAAGAATGGCCAAACGGGGAACGGCAGCAACCACGCCAACAGCCTCGGCCAACGGGGAAAACGACAGACCATGTCACCTACCTCGGCAACAAGGAACGGCAGCCACCGCGCCACTCACCTCGGCCCACGAAAAAGACGGATCCGCAATCTCGGCCAACGAGGCAAACGGCAGCGACGACGCCAACACTCCTAGCCAAAAACGGGGAACAACGACAGGCCCTGTCACCTACCTCGGCCAAACGAGGAACGGCAGCAACTATGCCCAAGACCTCGGCCATTCGCGCCGCAGCAAACGCAGAAGATGGAACTCGCTCTACCCGGGGCTTTCCCTCAACCAAGGGGGTCCTGTGGCGGTCTGCCGACCGCACAAATAAACAATAACGCCTGCGGAACAACAATCCGCTGTACATGCTTTCCCGAGAGCGCACAACCGTGCCAACAGAAATATAAAAGCACGGACTCCAGGGGATGCTATAGCCAGTCGTATATCTCTACCTGAGGTCCACATTTGTTTTCAAGAACATACAAACGATTCCAAGAGTATTTCTAAGGCATGATGCGCCAACTGGAGCTTTACAACCACCATATGACGGTCCATATTAGGTGGTAAACAGAGGTGAAAAAACGTTCAAACTAAAAATTAATGGTAGAACTATCAATGTCTCAATAGATCGAATCAAACCGGCCTACACCTTGGAGGAGGACAGCCTCAGCCAAGCAGCCTCGGAGGACGAGAACAAAACAGAGCAGAAGGACCAACCAACTGCGGAGACAAAAACCAGAGCCGGAAGGACATCAAGGCCACCGGTACGATTCAACCTCGCCTAACCGGGCTCACCCTCAACGAGGGGGGTCCTGTGGCGGTCTTCCGACCACACACACAATTTGCCGAGCAATCGGAGTAACGGCTCCGGCCGTACACATACCACCGGGCCGACGGAACGGCCCCGGCGGTACGCACGCCGCGCGCGCGCTCACCGATCACGCGCCACGCGCGTGGGCCCGACGTGCGGCCTGCGAATCTGAACGAGAGTGCCGTCAACAGATGGCATATTAACTCGCATTTAAATTTCAACCACGAAGGATATATAAGGCCGTGCGGCGAGAGCCTAGACAGCTTTCGACTGCTATCCAAGCTCATTGCCTGATAGTAGAAGAAGGGGTTTTGCACTTGTAACCTTGCCGTTGTCTTGCCGCCGAAGAAGCTACGACCACCGCCGAGACGAGCTGCGTCACGCCTATTGCCGCCACCGAGATCTCCGCAGCGGCCCCTGGACCATCGCCCAGGCAGACCGTGGCAGCTCATCCCGCTCGACCTCTCGCCGGTACGACGGACTCGTCCTCCACGGCTCGTGTCACAAGGCACGCAGACAGAGGAGCCTGAGCAGTCCTATACTCCACCCGGGACACCTCCTGCCTGGCGGAAGTCCGGCCTCTGGCGGCGTACACAGACGCTTCCCGCCATCATCTGGCGCGAGCGCATAGCGCGGTAGCGCGAAGAACAATCGGCCCTTTTCAGGGCCACCTTCAGCACACTGACATTCCAACACTTGTACATAGATAAAATAGAATAAATTATCTATTTATTATATACAGTGCCTCAAGCTCACTCGACGCTCCTACACACGCTGCGGCGTCTCCTACCCTGCGGAGGGCACGCGACGCCCGAACAATAGTGGCAAGCGGCCACACTTGAGTGGCACCCGTTTGACCACGTTGATATTGACCACGGTCCCGATTGACTACGTTGAAATTGACCACGTTGTGATTGACCACGGTCCCGATTGACCACTGTCCTTATTGACCACGGTCCCGATTGACCACCGTCCCGATTGACCACCGTCCCGATTGACCACGGTCCCAATTGACCACCGACTCGATTGACCACAGTCCCGATTGACCACCGTCTCGATTGACCACCGTCCCGATTGACCACCGTCCCGATTGATCACCGTCCCGATTGACCACGGTCCCGATTGACCACGGTCCCGATTGACGATTAGTGACGCGCTTTAAAAGTATTTAATTGTTTAAAGCGCGTCATTAACCTATATAGGTTAGTTCGGGACGGTGGTCAATCGGGACGGTGGTCAATCGGGACGGTGGTCAATCGGGACCGTGATCAATCGGAACGGTGGCCAATCGGGACCGTGGTCAATCTGGACGGATGGTCAATCGGGACCGTGGTCAATCGGGACGGTGGTCAATTGAGACCGTGGTCAATTGGGACCGTGGTCAATTGGGACCGTGGTCAATCGGGACGGTGGTCAATCGGAACCGTGGTCAATCGGAACGGTGGTCAATCGAAACCGTGGTCAATCGGTACCGTGGTCAATCGCAACGTGGTCAATTGCAACGTGGTCAATATCAACGTGGTCAATCGGGACCGTGGTCAATATTAACGTGGTCAAACGGGACGCTCCCCCACACTTATATATGTGTATGTGTATACATTATAATACGCATTATATGTAAGCCTTACACCGCATTCACCCTTACAGGGTGTCCCATTTTAATCTACTCCTCCAAAAACTGTTATTTTTAATTTGAGAAAGAAATGCTTTTACACAACAGTTGTTTGGCAGAGTGACACATGTAATGATTCCGATGTGCGTCATGTCGCAGATGTCGTTTTCAAGAAAAGACGACTAATTTTTATGGAATTTGATTTTTGTCTGATAAAAGTTATACATGTCATCGAGACGTTTTACTAAAATAAAACTCTTTCGTTTCTAAGATATTTTAAATTTTGCTATGATATTTGCAATATAAAATATATGAAATATCTCGTAAAGTCTTCACTTTTCGAGGATTTTACCTTGAGATTTTTATATGTAGAATAAAAAGAATTGAATTTGTTGAAAGAAAAACGCAAAAACTATTTTTAAAAATTTGATTGCATTTTGTACAATGTACATTCAATTTTGCAAAATTGTAAATGTCAAAAATAATATTATTATTCGCTTTAATTCGTTATTCTGTGCATAAAAGTATGAAGATGCAGTTATCGAAAAGTGAATATTCTACGAGACATTACATTTTTTATAAAAAATACGCCAAAATTTAAAATATCTCAGGACATTCTAACGAAAGAAAACTTTATTATAGTGTTTCGAAAATGTCTCAACGAGATGTACAACTTTATGTGAAGGAAAAAATCAAGTTTCATAAGAAATTAGTTCCCTATTTTTTGAGAATGACATGTACGACACAAGTGACATCGGAATCTTGTGTCCCCCTTCAAAGCAAACAACTTTTGTTTGAAACATATTTATCTGCAAATAAGTTGTGAGGATACAAATTCGTTACGCTTTATTTTGTCCACCTTGTACGCTATATTGTTTATATATTTATACAATCAAGTGACAAATACATGCACAGCACATTTTTTCTTAAATGTACAAAAAAGATCAAAATTATGTGATTTTGATTATTGATACTATAGAATGGGCCCCTCCAACGCCCATTCCCGTGAGAACGCACCCAATATATTTGCTTTCGTCTCTCCGATTGTAATGTACAAAAAATACATTTGTAATAATCAGTACCGTCACAACAGACGCTTCTGATTTTTATTATATTATAGATGGATTACAGAATAGGCCCCTCCAACGCCTATTCCCGTGAGAACGCACCCAATATATTTATGTCCGTCTCTCCGATTTTACTTTAGAAATGATACATTTCTAATTATCAGTTCCGTCATAACAGACGCTTCTGACGTTTTACTTTGTCAGTACCGTCAGAACAGACGCATCTGATTTTTATTATAATCTGTACCGTCTGGTACCGTCCGAATAGACGCTTCTGGCATTTTATTTTGTCACTACCGTCAGAATAGACGCATCTGATTTTTATTATAATCAGTACCGTCCGAATAAACGTTTGTGGCATTTTATTTTGCCAGTACCGTCAGAACAGACGATTCTGATATTTAGTTTCCCAATACTAAACAAATACTTTATTCATTGAGCCATGTTTTATCTAAACGATATATTTTTGCGATATCGTAACTTTGTAAATATTACTACGGACGTGTTGGAAATAGCGACAGATGTGCATCTTTTATAATTTTTAGAAAGTGTTGTCTCATCTGTCCTACTTTATAGGAATATTTTACATTACAAGGATTGCCTTGTAAGACTATAGTTGTGGCAAAAGCTGCAGCGTAAATTCCGCAACTTGTAGCGTCTGGTTGTGCATCAACTTTCTCAAAAATGATATCACTTTGCCTTATTTTTGGATATCGACGCTTTATATATTTTCTTTCCTTGCGTACCAATTTGTCGTATGTACAGCCAGGTATACTGTCATATACAAACAGTTTGGTGCCATCACAAAATATACATCGCCAATGTTTAATTCCCTCTGTACCGTATTTATATTTTCCTCCAATTATTTGTAAGCTTTTGTCGCTCTTACTAGCGTCAATATAATCAGGAAGTCCTTGATATTGTACACTTTGCGTTTCAAAAGGAGTACTTTGTCTTACAATGCGTAAAAATTCATCTATCGATTCGTCCGTTAGGTTGTCGCCAGACAAGACGTTCTCTCTCACGATGGAAAAAGGTATAACAACTTCATCTAAATTTATTATTCGTCTTGCCTTATCCTCTTCGGTTATATATCCCTTGCAACTTGTACCAATATATGTACAATCATCATCCTGCTCTATATGTTGAGCAATCATAGCAGTGGTAATTGCTGTTTTTATCGGCGAAATGTCACATTTTAACGTTTCGTTATTTTCATTAAGGACATTTTCGCTCTTTACTGCATTTTGCTCAATAGTTTTTCGACTACTTAATTTTTTACTTGCTTCCTGTGCTTCTATAATATATCTTGGCTCTCTTATAGGCATATTCCTTGCATGACGACTATCCAAGATTTCCGGAAGCATGCTATCGTGGTAGAAGCGTTTTAGCAAAGGCAGCATATTAGTTTCCCAAAAAGCATTGTCTCTATTTACATGCACTATTTTCATGCTTTTTGGTGTCCATACAGCAAATATGCAATATTCTCGTTGCGTTATGTTTAATTGACCTTGAACCTGATAAAAAAATTTATGATTTCTATTCATATTGTCAGGATTTTTTCTATCAAAGATGGTCTTCAAGGAAGCCAATTTTTCTATGGCTTTTTCTGCTGTTAAATTTTCAGCCGACTGAGGACATTTAATCTCCACCAGACCATCTTCGTCAATGAGCCCATCGGGAGAAGCACCCAGGAATGGATTTTTACCATCAATAAACAATCCGCAAGGTTTTATTTGATACTTAATGTATGTGCGTTCAGACATGCAAGTAATGTTCATGGCTGCACATAGCTCTTCTAGCTGGGAGTAACCAATTCCAGCTGTTATTGTTGCAGCTACAGCAGCTATATTAACATCTAATATTTCGTCGGAATCTACGGGTTCAGACCAAAAATTGTCTTCAAAGTTGCACGTTTGACATTTGAAGAAGAATTGCGTGAGTAACCCACGGCGACGAGATTTTACGCATGTCCAACCTTCAAATGAGCACTGAAATGCTGCCTTATATTTATGATTATCAAATGTTTTATGCAATTCTTTCAAGGAAAAAGATGAGTCCATAATGCGACGACCTTCAGGCTCATGTTCTTCGATACGACCTGTATCCGTACCGCCTTTCTCGATAACAAGAGTATGATTCTCAATATCGTCATCATCAGGTGATGTCCAATATTGGACATAATCTGTGCATTCCGGCGTTTCAGCCGGGCACGTTTGTTGGGTACGAAGCTCCACATCCATCGTACCGGGAGTAACCAGTGATTCCACTGATTTCCGGACATAGGTAGGTTCCTTCGCACCCTCAACAAGAATATAATGTTCAATATCGTCATCTTCGCGATATTGGACATTGTCGTACGTACCTGTACATTTCGGCGTTAGAGCCAAGCACGTTTGTTGGGTACAAAGCTCCACATCCATCGTACCGGAAGTAACCAGTGATTCCACTGATTTCCGGACATTAGTAGGTTCCTTCGTACCCTCAACAAGACTAGAATTGTCAATATCGTCATCTTCGCGATATTGGACATTGTCGTACGTACCTGTACATTTCGGCGTTAGAGCTGGGCACGTTTGCTGGGTACGAAGCTCCACATCCATCGTACTGGGAGTGACCAGTGATTCCACTGATTTCCGGACATTGGTAGGTTTCTTTGTACCCTTAGTGCCACTTGCTTCTATGCGTTGCTTCTGCAGTGACTGTCGGTTGCAAATAATAATAAATATAAATATACACAATAATGAAAGAGCATCTAATAAAATAATGTTCAATATTGTGTCATATTATATACTATTGTGTAATTTACATGTACATATTAATCGCAAACCATTAACAACCTTTTAAAAATTACAACGGTCCTTTACTTTTTCTTTATTACATATATTTCGTCATCTCATTATACTTGTATTAAAATAAACTATTATAGTATACATAAAAATGTATGCCTTGCAAATTTGTTATTACCAATACTGTCAGAGCAGACGCTTCTGGTTCGTATTGCATCAGTACCGTCGGACTAGACGCTTCTGACATTTATGTTATCATTTCCGTCACGAATAACGCTTCTGATTTTTATTAAAACCAGTATAGTCAGAATAGACGTTTCTGGTATTTGTTTGTATAACTACTGTTTTACATGCAACCAATACCGTTGAATTACACGCTTCTGGTATTTATATAAACCAGTCCCGTCCAAATAGACGCATCTGGCATTTGTTTCTAACTATTGTTTGACATGCAGCCAGTACCGTCGGATTAGACGCTTCTGGTATTTTTATAAACCAGTCCCGTCGAAATAGACGCATCTGGTATTTGTTTCCAACTACTGTTCTACATGCAGCCAGTACCGTCGGATTATACGCTTCTGGTATTTATATAAACCAGTCCCGTCGAAATAGACGCATCTGGTATTTGTTTCTAACTACTGTTTTACATGCAGCCAGTACCGTCGAATTATACGTTTCTGGCATTATATTAATACAATAATTATTACTAAGTGCAGTAACAAAACACTTGCATATACAGTTCATGTAAGATTAAGTTACGCTAAGGACCGCATTCTTATTTTTAAGAGGTTGTTCCACTTTTTCGTAATAACAACAGACACTGGCTGCATTCCGATATTCACTGCAAGTACTGTAAGCATCGCTCCATCTTTGTTTGATATACGATGTGCAACGAAGACAGAATAATGCTTACAGTACTTGCAGTGAATATTGGAATGCAGCCAATATGAAGATTTGGTTACACTGGTCTACATAATTGTCGCAACACTAAGTTTATATGTAACTTTTGCATAACATTAAATAAGCATAATTCCGTGAAAAGAAGTATTAAAAAAAGTTTGTTTGGTAATACATTTGTACTGAGATACTATCGCTACAATTTGTAATTATCCTCCCCCTTCCCGCCGTTTTAAAAACATTATGTATTTTGTCTCCAAAAAATTAAATACATACTTACTTTAAAAAACTTACTTTAAAAAAGACAGCGGAGGGAGGGGAAGATAAATTCAAACTGTAACGAATGTTCCAAGTACAGACTGTACTCCCTCAATAAAATGAATTGAAAAGACGACAATATTTCAGGAGTTATGCTTATTTAAAGTTATGAGAAAATGGCATAAGAATTTAGTGTTGCAATAATGTTGTACACCAGTGTATTTTGACGCTGTACAATATTTAAAAAAATTTATAAACTTATACAATTTTAGAAAACCATTATTTTGTTATACAGTGACAATGATTGAACCATTTGTCTGCTACACGACATATGCTTGAAATTACTAAGAATAACAAGACATAACATAAATGTTACATTTCATGAAAGATATGAGTTCTTGTGTCAAATAAGCCACTTTTTTTACCTCGGGGTGTAAAATATTTATTTGATCATTGCAAAATTACATATTTGCATTTTTCCTCTGATGATTTACAATTTATGAGTAAACAATTGAAAATTGTCATGAAACGGTTGACAGCCAAGATAAGAATGTTTGTATTGCGTGAAATTGTTTGTATACCAAAAAGCAAGAAGAATGTGTTGTCAATACAAGCGTTACTCCCCAAAAATGTGGTATATTACAAAATTAACAATTTCCAAAAGAAAATTTTATATTCTTGGCTGGTAATAGCTGCTGTAACAATTTCTGTCTGCAGCCATGGACATTGAGGTGAAAAATATTTTTAAAAAATTTGTCAATTTATTGAGTAACAGAGAAAAAGTAATACGTACAAGTTTCAGTGTTTCTTTTGCCCACAATACAGAAAAAAAAGTCAATCACAAACCCGTAACAGACATTTCGAGACTGCATACAAAAAACAAAATATTTTATTTGTTATTTTATTTATTGCTAACATGTTGGACAGAAACATATATAATAAAGAAAAAAAATATTATACACACACATATATATATACGAACGGGTCAACGCGCGTATTAACCTCTGGTTAGCGCCAAAAATTTTCTTATTTTATGCCCTTTCAAACGATATACTACAATATAGGGGGTTGCATGTAAGAAATTGGAGGTAACGTTCACGTGAGCTTCAAACGACCATCCAAGGTCAAATCATTGCCACCATCTTATGTCCCCCTTGAAACCATACGACTTTTGTCTAAAACATTTTTTGATTACATTGCAATTTTTCATGTTATTCAGCTGTCTAAGTTAAAATGGGACACCCTGTATATACATATATATATATATATATATATATATATATATATATATATATATATATATATATATATATATATATATATATACTTCTTTGTGCTTATTTCATTCATGAAAATATACACCTATTTACAAAAAATATAAATATAATAATATCTTCATCACTTTTAAACAAAGCTTCTATTTTATATAAATACTGTCAAAGACTGTACTGTCAAAGACTGTCTATCTGCCACTCAGTGTATCTGTCTGACTGTCTGTCAGTTTGTTAGTCTGTCAGCCTGTTTGTCTGTCAGCCCGTTTGTCTATTTGTCACTGTAAAATAGAATGTTTTACGAGAAAAAATGCTTACCTGTGCTTCAAAGCATTCCTCACAGAGAGCCTGTGGCTAAGCCGACGTAACTTTTTTGCAGCATGTACACCCATTACAAACAACTATTTCACACAATAAATCTGAGTAAATCACTGAATTTACTATCACTGACAACCACTGATCGCAGTGGAGCACGTTGATTCGCGTTTACTGTAACGGAATCGTCCCGTCTACTGCGATTGTTTTGTTTATGCAATTTCGGCGCGCCCGCGCCCGCGTCGAGCGAGCGAGCGAGCGAGCGAGAAAGAGATTATCATTCCCTTCTTCTCGCACTCACTCAGCTGATACGCTCGACGCCGCTAGCCCAGCGACCCTGCTATTGCTTTCTCGGCGCGGATCTGAATGAGATTTTACGCGTTGATAAGCGCAGATAATGATGAACATATTGTAAGAGGGAAATATATTATAATGTTATACTCCCAGTTGTCTCAGTAATGGTAAAACCGTTTGATGCAACTCTCAAGCATTCGCAAGAATATAGAGTTGTAAGTTTTTTATGTGTACCATGAGGTTTCGATCTCTATCGAAGCTAAGGGGGTAGCTGAGAGTGTAAAGACGCGTGGCTGCTACATCCGAGAACGCTGTATGCTGCGGTTCAAATCAAATCTTGATTTTTGTAACATTTTTGTAAATAATTATTTATTATTCAAAATATGCTATATAATATTCTGCATGCACAGATTATTATAAAACATATTATGAAAAAATAATTGATTATTTATATATATTCGTGTTGTATGTACATGTATAATTATATTTTTCCAAATGTTAGAGGAAACTGAAGGAATAAAAAAGAATATGAAAGAATTGATAAAACAAGTGCACATTCTTCTCGTATTTGTCATAATACATTTCGACATATAACAACTAATATTTCATTACTCATCCCTCATCTTGCTCCTCCAGTTTCAATATTTAAAAAATCATGTAATTGAAAGAATGTGGGATTTATAAAATGTCGTTGTGCAGAAAATGTATGTTTTACATGTTTGTATGATAAATATTAGCCACAAACATGTAGCTCGTCTAACAATTCCAAGGAGTCCGAGGCTGAGTAATGAAATATATGTTGTGAAATATATTGTGACAAATATGAGAAGTAATGTGCACTTGTTTTGTGAAGTCTTTCTTATTCCTTTTTATTCCTTCTGTTTCCTGCCATATTCGGAAACTATATAGAACACGCATATATAAATGCTCATTGATTTATTCATAATGTTATATAATAATCTGTGGATGCAGAATATTATGTAGCATATTTTGAATAATACATAAGTATTTCATATTTTGTATGTAAAATATCATTAAAAAATTTAAAATATCTGAGGAAAATGTTAACGAAAGAGAACTGTACTATAGTGTTTTGACAACGTCTCGACGAGACGTACAACTTTTATCTGAAGGAAAAAATTTGAGCCTCCGCATCTTTCGGAGTTGGAGAATGCTTGCACTCAGTAGGAAGACTACTTATATAAGGATCTTAAGAGATCAATAGAGTATTTATAATGTCTTTTTATGTTACCGTCGTAATGTATTATGTTTTCGTGTAATAAATTCTGTACAATGTTTAAAATCTTTATTGCCTGCCCTGCCTGTTGAGCATCCTCAGATAAATGTCCTATTGGAATTATAAATGATTCTACAATTTTTTTTCCAGGAATTAAAATTGTATGATGCTGGCATGTAAAACCAACATTTTTAAACATTTTAGATAATTGCATATATTAACATATAATAGATTAGTAACAAACAAATTGACATTATAAATGAACTATAAGGATCTCTTCAGATCCTTATGTAAGAGTGCGTTTATGTGTGTTGGAACAGTGATAAACGATAGGAGCGGCGATACTAATAAAGTAGCAAGAAGAAATGCAACTGATACATATGTAATATGTACCACCACCACCACCACCACCACCGCCGCCACCGCCGCCACCGCCGCCACCGCCGCCACCGCCGCCACCGCCGCCACCGCCGCCACCGCCGCCACCGCCGCCACTTCCGCCACCGCCGCCACCGCCGCCACCGCCACCACCACCACCACCACCAATGCCACCGCGACCGCAACAGGGAAATAAGGACAAGGAAGGATTCCACAGGGTAAGCGTATTCTTTTATCTGCTCGCCCGTTTGTCCGTTCGCCCACCCATTCGCCCGTTCATTCATTCATTCGTTCGTCCGTCCGCCCTTTCGATGGCCCGATTGTCTGTTCGTTCGGTCGCCTGTTTGCCCGTTAGTTTGTCCGTCCGTCCGTCCATTTGTTCGTTCGTTCGTTCGCTCACGTATACGCGCACGTATGTATACATACGCACGCACATGCGTATATTTTTTTTATATATAATCTTTTTATTTCAGTATGTGGCTCAAGCGTTGCGTCGAGAGCGGCAGAAGAGGGAGCGGAGGGAGCGGAACATGGCAAGATACGCCGGCGGAGTATACGCGCAAGCAGCGTATACTCCGTCGGTGTATGTGTCACCCACACCTGCAGGGTACACGCCGCCGCCGCCGTCAGTATATACGCCCCACTCCCAGCCGCTGCCGGTATCGTACACGCTGCCGCCACTGCCGTCGTCAGCGTACACGTCCCAGCCGCTGCCGCCAACATACACTCTGCCGCCCCCAGCGTACCCGCCGTCGTCAGCGTACACGAGTCAGCCGCTGCCGCCAACGTACTCGCTGCCGCCCCCAGCGTACCCGCCATCGTCAGCGTACACATCCCAGCCGCTGCCGCCAACATACACGCTGCCGCCTCCAGCGTACACACCCCCGCCGCTGCCGCCAGCATACGCGCCGCCGGCGTCAGGCTACACGTGGCCTTATCGCATGTAACGCGTTCAGCTAGACTTTCTTTTTTCTTTTTTTTTAACGATTCTATAACCGTTCAGTACGTAAGTACTCTATTTCGATTCTCACGCGAATAAGTAAAACGTCAAATATTATTTTTGCAAGCTTATAAATATAAAATAGTACTGTCAGAATAAGCTTGCAAAAATAATATTTGACGTATTACTTATTCGCGTGAGAATCGAAATAGAGTAGTTACGTACACCTATATGTGGCATTATTGCGTTGGTTCATCGTTCTGCACTTTTGCAAAGATTTTGAATTATTTTATACGATTTTCTTCACTATCCGGATTATATGATTATTCAATGCATTGTAGAGATATGTAAGACGCATTACAAATAAAATGCACTTTTGAAAACCGAAAATTTATGAAGCTAAACTAAATTTCTTGTATACATGTCACTATAAGATTATGTTGTAATTATATATTTTTTAACACTCAGGAGAGTGTTCAATAATTGTTACCAGGAGTTTCCACATGTGTCATTGAGCTTGCACACATTTAAATCGGTGATCCTTATCGATTAATAACATTCAAGTACACCGTATATTACGGTTGTATATTACGGTATATTCTGTTGTAAAACAAATACTTGTGCAAATTTACGTAAAGGTAATATTTTTCTGAGTACGAATTGTTTATTTAAACTTTGATAATTTTGCTATCGTAAGTCGTAATACTTGGCAAAATAGAAATTTTCAAATTCATGTTATATGTTATAAATTATATTCATAAAAACGCATATCGTGCTTATTTTTACGCATACCACATTGATGCGAATGCCGCGGCTGAAGGTGCGGTAAGAGCAACGCAACGGTGTTATACGCGGGTCGGCCTTTGGTGACAGAAGGGGATCCTGAAGTCGTCTGTAGAACTCTGTTTTACCTTTTTTTTTGGGCGGATAAATCTGAATTGGCTTTACAGAATCGAAAAAATTTTTACACATTAAAGTACGCATAAAAATGAAAGGCGCTCTGGACGAGTATTTATCAAAATCGAAAAAAAGTTTTATGAAACTAAAAACTGATTCTTTATTTTATCAAATGCAGCTTAGATGATTCAAAAAGTAGAACTCGTCTGTAGGGTATCATCTCATCGTCCGTTTCGGTCCACGTTCCGGATAAATCACTGTCCGCTCTAACAGAAAAACATTTCGACGATATCTAATATCTAGAATTATAACATGAATATTGTGTACGCAAATAAATTTTTGTAGTCATACAGACAGGTTTTAAAATAACTTTTGCTAAAACTGATAATACTGGAGATTCTCATTGAATAGAGTTGATATGGGTATACCTTCTACTCGTCACGCGTGTATATAGTTGTACAAAAAATAGGTAAATTTGTTTTAGTTACAAAAATATTTTTTTTAGTTCAATATATTTTGCGTTCTCTGAGCACCCAAGATCCGCGCCTTTTTCGACGATCCAGCGACGATTGCAGCGCCATCTCTGACAAGATCCGGACACTACTGTTTCATGCAACACTGCTCTTCTTGTCATTCTGCTTGTGTATTTGCATTTGTAACATGTGGGCGGATAAATCTTTTTTTCTACGCTTTGAATCTTAGTTCTATTTGCATGATATTGTTCCTACATGTTGTCCCTAGGGCGCTCTAGGACCCTTTTGCATGAATTAACTGTACAATTTTTGTAATGATCGATTATTGTCGTTAGGTGACAGCTGTACGTGCCAAAAATAAGTGAGATTTTTAACTTTTTTCGATTTTGATAAAAACTCGTCTGGAGCGCCCTTCATTTTTATGCGTATTTTAATTGTGTAAAAGAGTTTTTCGATTCTGTAAAGCCAATTCAAAGATTTATCCGCCCAAAAAAAAAAGGGTAAAACAGAGTTCTACAGACGACTTCGGGATCCCCTTAACTTCTCGCATAATCGCTCATCTTTCCTCTTTTTCTCTCCACGTTGTAGACAAAATACGAATTATTCCCGGACTTTTGCCACCTTAATTTTTCCCTTTCATGAGAATCACCTTGACGTGGTGAAGGGGCCCAGCTATATTTAAGGATGTTCTGGACGTATCAGTCCAACAAAAAGCCATGGAAATATTAAAAACACACCGATATTAATTTTCGAGAGATGAAAAGACCAAAAATGTATATAAATAGTTACAAGTCTAATGAAGGATTTGCACTGCGTCCGATGTTCGACATACGACGATCCGACATCCAATAGGAAATTTTTGTCTCTAATAATAAATTCTGTTATTGGATGTCGGATCGTCGTACGTCGAACATCGGACGCAATCGGACGCAGTGTGAATCCTCCATAATAGAATGTAAAAGACGTAAACGGAGTGACCGTAAATAACTGTTACTATACTATATCTGTTTGAAAAAAAATCTCAAAAAGAAATTTTGTAAATCGTTTTCAATTTTGTTGCCATAATTTTTGTTTGTTGATGATCAACTTGTGTGTAAAATATTATATTGGTAACATTTTTTAATGTTTTCTTTTCTTTACACTTCTCGGTAAACTTGCATATATTCAAAAATTGATAACTTTTTATCTAAATTGTGAATCGATCTGGTCCCGAACTTTGAAAGAGAGTACAGAATATGATATTAAATTTTGTATCATTTTTACAAACCATCTAGTACATCCTTAAGCTGCTAAGATTCTCATTTGCGTGTATGATGCAGATATAAGGGCCATGGCACACAAAAAAACTTTAGCAGTAAAACTTAAACAGTTAGCAAATCAGCCACAATCAAAACCTTAAGGCATAAGCGCTAGCGAATCCATACTATTGATTTCCTTACTGCTTACGTTTTACTGCTTAAGTTTTTTTGTGTGTCATAGCCCTAAAAGTCAAATCGCGCGCGCGTACATACGATGTTATACGGTTATACCTAAACATAAAAAGTTATACAATTGTAACAATTATTATTATTATAATGATTATTATAGTATTAATTATTATACCGAAATTAAATCGATTTCAGTCTGTGCATCATACACGTCATGTGCGTGTGTGTGTGTGTGTGTGTGCGCGTGCGTGCGTGCATGAATATAAACATATACAATTAAGTATATAATTATATTCTTATTTTGTAATTATATAATTATTTTCCACAAACGGCAACATCGACGACGACAACGACGCCATTGATGTCGACGACGAGGACGGCGGTCATGGCGCGGTGCTGACGGCGCGCGGCGACGACGACGCACGGCCACGGGAGGAGAGATTATAACAATAAATGTAAGTATTAACTTTATTTAAATATATTATCAATATCCAAGTACTGGGGTATCTGATCGTATGACGTATAATATTGGGGTGTGTATAGACAATTAAGATTTTAAAAAATACTGCAAGTGTTACCCGATTATTTGGATAGCCGATTTTTTAATAATACCCTGCATGAAGTTATAGATATCCAAGTATCCGAATACAAATAACCCAATTTAACAGCTTATATACAGGGTGTCCCAAAAAGCTCGGTCACCGTTTCACTGACAAATTCTGTGAGACATTCTAAGAAGAAAATTCTTATGCAAAAATGTTGAGGCTATAATAGTTTTTGAATTATAAGCATTTAGAGTTAGCGAATCAGACCGCCTAAAGTTGGCGCGCTCAGGTGTGGTACATCGCATAGCAAGTAAAGGTGCTCTTGTACATTGACTATAAGTTTTTAGATATTGACATAATTCTGCAAACGACAAGGAAATTACTTTGAAGCTTTGTCTTATTTATCTGTGATTGTTCACGTTGCTGTACATAAAGATTAATGCAAGCATTATGGAATATTAATAAATACGTATGCACAGCGAACTGTCAAGTTTGTCAAATGAAGTGTGTCACAAGCTAGCGCGTGACGATTGATAACATAATTTTAATATGCTTACCATACGAGAAATGTCACACGCCAGCTTGTGACACACTTCATTTGACAAACTTGACAGTTCGCTGTGCATACGTATTTATTGACATTCCATAATGCTTGCATTAATCTTTATGTACAGCAAATTGAACAATCACAGATAAATAAGACAAAGTTTCAAAGTAATTTCCTTGTCGTTTGCAGAATTATGTCAATATCTAAAAACTTAGTCAATGTACAAGAGCACCTTTACTTGCTATGCGATGTACCACACCTGAGCGCGCCAACTTTAGGCGGCCTGATTCGCTAACTCTAAATGCTTATAATTCAAAAACTACTATAGCCTCAACATTTTCGCATAAGAATTTTCTTCTTAGAATGTCCCACAGAATTTGTCAGTGAAACGGTGACCGAGCTTTTTGGGACACCCTGTATATCTATAGATTATTATTATAATTATTTTTGTAATTAATAAAATATTATTATTTCTTCAGTTGTGTAATACATTAACATGTTTTTTAAATTTTTTGTTTCAAATAAGAGATTTGATTTACGTAACATTATACATATATGTATATGCGGCTTTCGCAGCCACGTAGAAGAAAAGAAGAGGAAGACTCTGGGGAAGAGGCAGGGGTGGGGCCAGACGTGGAGACAGGGGTAGGAGTGAAGGCATAATGTATTTTTTTATAAATGAATAAATACAAAATAATATATGTCTAATGTTTAATATTTATTAAAATTCCTACTCTTATTAATTCCTATTATTCCTATTTTATTCTTACTTATATTCCTTTTCTTATTCCTAATCGTATCTATACCACCTCGTGTCTACCGCCGCGATTGTCTGCGTCTTTGTTTACTTGACTTATCTCACTCAAAATAGATATGCAGGCACGAAAGAGAACCAAAAAATCCGAGACATTACCATCACAGAGGCTTCTCTCCGTTACCCACAAAGTCGTGGACATAACACGGAAGAGAACTACAAAGTCGTGGACATAGCACGGAAGAGAACCACAAAATCGTGGACATAGCACGGAAGAGGTCCACAAAATCGTGGACATTACCTACGGGATTCGTGGACATTGGATACGTAGTTCAATGTCCACATTTTATGGACAGAGAGGCGCCACGGAATAAGGTGACAGCTAAAATGCGCCCATGACCGCTCTCATCCTTCTCTCTGTTTGTGTCCTGGGAACTAACGTTAGGCCACAAAATGTACGTATTAGTTTTTGCTTATTTACTTATATTCAGCGTTTAATATACATTTCCACATTTGAGAACGCGGTAAGAAAATGTGAGCATACGGTATTTTACAAACGTTAACCCGCAAATGAGTAATTTCACATTTATGAAAATGTGCTTGTAAGTTGAGAATTGAGGTTATGTCATAAAACGGTACATATCACTTTTTGATAATTTCCGTGTATTCAAGGAATTTAACGTACTTCTTAACGTTTCAGAACGCGGTAGGGAAACATAAGCTTACGGTATTTCGCAAACATTTTTCCGCAAGTCAATAATTTTACATTATTTTCGAAATATTGTTTGTGTCCTGGAAACTAGCAAATTTGAGCTTTTGCACTAGTGCACACTGAGTGCGCACTAAGGCATGTTTATAATGTGTTCTTATATTTAAGGTCGCTTAAATACAGGCTTAAATTTTTTTTCGTTAATAAAACAATCTGAATGAATGTTGTACATTATCTTATTGGCTGAGAAGTATTTTAAGAAGTATTTAAGATAATTTGTAAGTATAAGAATTGACTAAGGACAAGCCTTAGTGCGCACTCAGTGCGCACTAGTGCAAACGCAGGAATTCGCTATTAGTTTCCAGAACACGAACAATTTTTCGAAAATAATGTAAACTTATTGACTTGCGGGATAATGTTTGCGAAATACCGTAAGCTTATGTTTCCATATCGCGTTCTCAAACGTTAAGAAGTACGTTAAATTTCTTGAATATACGAAAATGATCAAAAAGTGATTTGTACCGTTTTATGACATAACCTCAATTGTCAACTTACAAGCACATTTTTATAAATGTGAAATTACTCATTTGAGTGTTAACGTTTGTGAAATATCGTATGCTCACATTTTCTTACCGCGTTCTCAAATGTGAAAATGTATATTAAACGCGCTGAATATACGTCAATAGGCAAAAACTTAAACGTACATTTTTTGGCCTAACGTTAGTTTCCAAGACACAACCAAATTTTTTAAAACAAAAACTTAATCATTTAACTAAACAACGCGTATTGGATATAGTTCATTCTGTTTTTTCCAAACGACTAGTTACTTGGAAAAGACTTAGAATAAATGATATCCGATACGCGTTGATTAGTTAAATGATTAAGTTCTAGTTTTAAAAAATTTGTTTGTATCCTGGAAACTAACGTTAAAACTAAAAAAGGAAAAATTAACTATTGCTTATTTACGTATATTCAACGGATTTAATATGCTTTTTTACAGAGGAGAACACAGTAGAAAGAGATGAGTTTAAGGTATTCCGCAGACATTAACACGCAAGTGGAACAATTTTACATTATTCTCGTTTGTGTCCTAAAAACTAACATTAGGCCATATAATGGCAATATTTTTTTCTAATAATTTAACAAATTTAATTAACTCATAAACACTTAAAAGCCCCGCCAAGCTATTCTATTGTAATTATGTTATAGTACAAAATCATGTAATGCATGTTATTGGAAAAAATGGATTGAAGAGGAACATCACTCCTATGGAGAAGGTTCCGTTTGCCTACAAATCGATTGCCTACAGTGTCGTTTGCCAACATCCCATTTGCCAACAATTCGTTTGCGCACAAAAATTATTGCCTACAGATCGATTGCCTACAAGCTCTATTGTGCACAAATAAATAATTAAGATACAAATGGACGTTTGCACACAAGATACTATTGCACACAAACCGCATTGCACACATGATATTATTGCCTACAAATCGATTGCCTACAAGTTGCATTGCGCACAAATAAAAAATTAAGAGACGAATGTACGATTGCACACACGACATTATTGCGCACAAGTCGCATTGCACACATAATATTATTGCCTACAGATCGATTGCCTACAAGCTGTATTGCGCACAGATAAAAATTTAAGAGACAAATGTACGTTTGCACACAAGACATTATTGCGCACAAGTCGCATTGCACACATGGTATTATTGCCTACAGATCGATTGCCTACAAGCTCTCTTGCGCACAAATAAAAAAATAGGGCACGAATGCACGTTTGCACACACGACAATATTGCGCACATGCCGTATTGCACACATAATTTACAGATCGATTATTTACTAGCTTTATTGCTCGCAAATAAAAAATGACAAATTTTAACGTCCGAAGCAAATTATTTTTTGTAAAATATATTAAAGTAAGACATATTTTTTTACTTCTTTTCTATAGAAATAAATTAATACAGAGTACATGAGAACAAAGAACGGATTTAAAAAAAAGAGCATAAAGACAAAATTTATTTTAGATCGAATCAAATAAGCCATGGTTTTAGAAAATTAAGAAAATTGACGATATATTTAATTACAATGATCACAAAGTACCCTTTTAAGCCTTGTGTCCACGATGCTAGAACTGCGTCCGAGTTTCGGTTTAAGCCAAAAAAACTGCTACTCTTCTGTAAAGGCCCTTGCACAATGCTAGGCAACAGGCAATAGGAACAGAAAATAACCTCAAATTCGTCAATACAAACCTAAAAAATTCGAACAATATGATTGGTTGGCAACGGGCAATAGGCACAGAATTTCTAACGTGACGGAAATTCTGTGTCTATTGCCTGTGTCATCGTCTATTCTGCATAAATACAAGGTTTTTGATTTCTGTTCCTTGTTCCTATTGCCTGTTGCCTAGCATTGTGCAAGGGGCTTAAGAGTTGCAAGTTGATTGGCTTAAACCGAAACTCGGACGCAGTTCTAGCATCATGGACACAAGGCTTTAGACCAGAGAGTGAATCTGAGAGGTAAGGGGAAAAATTCATCTCTTATGCCGCGTTCACACGAGGCGTGAACCACATTGAACTATAACCATACTGGAAGGAGCACTGCCATACCCCCACCACGGTTTCTCACGGTCAGAGAGGGATAGTTGAACGGGTACCGTGTTGTCTCTTTCTAACGTAAACTACCATGACTGAAAACATTCGCCTCGACACGCACACAAAGACGCTGTATCTATTCGTGTCGTGCGACGCGCGATAGTCGCGACTCGTCGTATGTACAGTCGCGGTCATTAATGCCTTCCACCTGAAGTCAGTCGCGTTCGGGGGCAGATAGTAGCTGAACGCGTCGCCCCTAGCGCTATTCGTGCTTCATGACTGTTGGGTCGGTAACGTCGTGGAGAACGGGCAAAGACCGTGTCGTGGAGAAAGAGAGAACTGTCAGTTTGACAGCTGTGTGTCAGCGGAAGAGAGGTTAAGAACCGAGGGATCGTCTAAAAGTATAAGGAGAGTATAAGAAATACAAGGACATGTTAATTACTTAAATAGTAAATAATTATTATACGACAAATTTATATTTATATATATATAATTTCAGATATCGTAGCTGAGGCATTAACAAATATTATTGGCCGTATCGAGCCTTCCAGAGAATCGGAGTCGAATACAATAATAGGAAAAGAAGAAGAAGAAGAAAACCAGCTAAGACAGAGAAATGAAGAAAACAACGATGACTGTGAGAAAGGTAGAGATGATGGTCAATGGAGGAGGAGATGCAGTAAGATGATTTAATTTATATTATATAAGAAATTATTACATTATTAGTAATTTCAAAATACGATTGCAGAACACCAGTGGGAAATATCAACGTCATACGATCCGCGCTACGCTTGTCATGCGGCATACTCACCACGGACTCTGATCAGTCTGATCCATCGTCACCATGTGTCCTCGCGGTAATCTCCGTTGCTCTTTCGTCGATAATTCATCGTTCACCACCTACACGAGAAATTTGGGATACACCAAAGTCATGGTAGGCAAATAAATTGCAGAGAAATAGGTAGTGAAAATATGTTTCGTTTCCGCGATAAAATCTCACTCTCTAATGAATTAGCATGCATAAACTGAAGTAGTATTGTGTGTGTAGAACATAACTTAATCTTATTAACTTTTGTTTAGAAAATGTTTATAAGTTTTTTGATTGATTTGATATTATAATTGTTAAAAAAGTTTACAAACTAATAATCCTGAAATAGCAAGTGATTATAATTGTTATCGTTCACGTTGGATAAATATGTGGGCTTTTAATAGAATTATAATTTCTTACAGAGCATCGTCGAGCAAATGGTTCATCACATCTTCGAGGAGAATCCTGAATGGACAGTTGCAAAGAGATCGGCATGGATTGACAGTTTCTAGGTCTTTGGTTTCAGCAGGGTTATTCAAGTCTTCGGCTTAAATTAATTTAAAAAGTGTTGCGCCAAGATATCGGAAGGTTTTAATTGCGTTCTCGCGAATTATGTTTCCCCACACAGCACAGTTTCTAAATCCGAAATTGCTTTCTCTCTGTTTGCATCGTGCATCGCGCATCGTGTTTCGCGAGCAAATCTCTTCTCAAAATAATGTTAAATAAATTGTTAAAATACTGTAAAATACTACTGTTAAATAAATTATGACAAAAGAAAAAATCTTAAAAAGCGTGTTTATTTTCTTAGAAAACTTTCCATGTTACGTAAACTATTTAGTAAAAAAACAGTACAGACTAAAAAAAAATTATATGGATTATTGTTCTTATTTTTGTTTTTATGGTTGGTGAATAAACTTTGTGTTTTATAAAAATGGAGATTTTGTCCTACAATTGATAGAATAAATTACTGCGAAGAACGGATAACATATTTAATATCATTCTACAGTGCAAATAATAAATTAACCAAACAGATTTCTTATAAATTAAATTAACATTTAAATAAGTATTCTAGGGTTTTGGGGGGAAAAAATATGTTTATACATACGGATATAATAATTAACTGCTAAGATCTAAGCTCGGACTGTAAGGGCTTATTTATTCGATATTAAATATGTTATCCGTTCTTGGCAGTAATTTATTCTATCAATTGTAGGACAAAATCTCTATTTTTATAAAACACAAAGTTTATTTACCAACCATAAAACAAAAATAAGAACAATAATACATAGGTCGGTATTCATAGTCGGTTCTTATATTCAAGACCATCTTAAGTAATGTCTTAGATGCTGATACGGCTCCGTGATTGGATCATTAGCATCTTAGGACGTCAATTAAGATGATCTTAAATATAAGATCCGACTATGAATACCGGCCATACAATTTTTTAGTCTGTACTGTTTTTTTACTAAATAGTTTACGTAACATGGGAAGTTTTCTAAGAAAATAAACACGCATTATAAGATTTTTTCTTTTGTCATAATTTATTTAACAGTAGTATTTTACAATATTTTAACAATTTATTTAACATTATTTTGAGAAGAGATTTGCTCGCGAAACACGATGCGCGATGCACGATGCAAACAGAGAGAAAGCAATTTCGGATTTAAAAACTGTGCTGTGTGGGGAAACATAATTCGTGAGAACGCAATTAAAACCTTCCGATATCTTAGCGCAACTCTTTTTAAATTGATTTAAGTCGAAGACTTGAATAACCCTGCTGAAACCGAAGACCTAGAGACTGTCATCCATGCCGATCTCTATGCAACTGTCCATTCAGGATTCTCCTCGAAGATGTGATGAACCATTTGCTCGACGATGCTCTGTAAGAAATTGTAATTTTATTAAAAGCCCACATATTTATCCAACGTGAACGATAACAATTATAATCACTTTGCTATTTCAGGATTATTAGTTTGTAAACTTTTTTAACAATTATAATATCAAATCAATCAAAAAACTTATAAACATTTTCTAAACAAAAGTTAATAAGATTAAGTTATGTTCTACACACACAATACTACTTCAGTTTATGCATGCTAATTCATTAGAGAGTGAGATTTTATCGCGGAAACGAAACATATTTTCACTACCTATTTCTCTGCAATTTATTTGCCTACCATGACTTTGGTGTATCCCAAATTCCTCGTGTAGGTGGTGAACGATGAATTATCGACGAAAGAGCAACGGAGATTACCGCGAGGACACATGGTGACGATGGATCAGACTGATCAGAGTCCGTGGTGAGTATGCCGCATGACAAGCGTAGCGCGGATCGTATGACGTTGATATTTCCCACTGGTGTTTTGCAATCGTATTTTGAAATTACTAATAATGTAATAATTTCTTATATAATATAAATTAAATCATCTTACTGCATCTCCTCCTCCATTGACCATCATCTCAACCTTTCTCACAGTCATCGTTGTTTTCTTCATTTCTCTGTCTTAGCTGGTTTTCTTCTTCTTCTTCTTTTCCTATTATCGTATTCGACTCCGATTCTCTGGAAGGCTCGATACGGCCAATAATATTTGTTAATGCCTCAGCTACGATATCTGAAATTATATATATATAAATATAAATTTGTCGTATAATAATTATTTACTATTCAAGTAATTAACATGTCCTTGTATTTCTTATACTCTCTTTTTACTTTTAGACGATCCCTCGGTTCTTAACCTCTCTTCCGCTGACACACAGCTGTCAAACTGACAGGTCTCTCTTTCTCCACGACACGGTCTTTGCCCGTTCTCCACGACGTTACCGACCCAACAGTCATGAAGCACGAATAGCGCTAGGGGCGACGCGTTCAGCTACTATCTGCCCCCGAACGCGACTGACTTCAGGTGGAAGGCATTAATGACCGCGACTGTACGTGTGTACACATACACAATCGTATATATGTGTATTTACATCCTTACATGCGTTGTGCTGTGCGTGTGAGATGTACAGCGCGCGATCCAAAATGGGGAAAAAATGCTGCATAAAAACTTGATTTAATACAGTAGATAAGAATCCGTATGTGTCATTACACAGGTAATAAAGTTTATATTATGCTTACAAAGGTGAATGTTTTCAGAGTGATAGTATTTCGAGTCACGTGATTGCTTCAGTTAGTTAGACAAGGATAGCACGGTACCCGTTCAACTATCTCACTCACACAGCTCTGACCGCTTGAAAACAGTGGAGTGCTCCTTCCAGTATGGTTATAGTTTAATGGTGAACCACGAACATGAATAACCTATGTTTTCTCGCTTTCCACTAAGGCCGGTATTCAAAGTCGGATCTTATTTCAAGACCGTCTTAAGTAATGTCTTAAGACGTTAATACTAGATTCCCCATTGAACTATATACCATACTGGAACGTGCATGGCCATACCCCCTCCACTGTTACCGCGGCCACGAAGAGATAGTTGAACTGCGACGAAGCTGTCTCTTTCTACTGTAACTACCCTAACTGAAAACATTGTCCTGCAACGAACAACCGCCGCTACCGGTACGCACATCATACATGTACGCACCGGTATGATTCTACTGCAATTGTCACAAAATCTTCAAGGTTCTTTAAAAATATAAAACATTGTTTAGTCTATACGCCAGGTCGATTGAGCATTTTTATCCAGGTTGATGGCTAAAGTTAATGTTCTTTTATGTTTTTTGGGTCGTAGAACAAGAATCTGTAAATAGTTTTTTCGTAAGTCGATGCAATAAAAAGTGATTAACAATTTATTTGTTTAAATTGTTCTAGCGATCAAACTATACATCCTATAAAAAAATTAACTAGAGAAAATTTGTTCCTCTTTTCACGACAAACAAAATGGCGTTTAAATTTTTTCAAAATCTTGATTATTGACAAAAATATGTCAATTTTTATTTTCAATTTTTTTTCGTTTTTGCAAGTTTGAACAAGTTCAGTTTGAACCATTTTAACAATAAAATTGAGCGCAAGCGCGCACACCTAATTAACATGTTAGGCGTGCGCACTTGCGCTCAATTTTATCGTTAAAACAGTTCAAACTAAACTTCTTCAAACTTGCAAAAAAACATAAAAAATTAAAAAAAAAACACGATGAGATACATTAACTTCGCCAGTGTATAAATAATCAAATTAAATTTCTTAATCGACAAAGCTGGCACTCCTGACGGTCACAATCGTCAGGATACTATAAGTAGACCGAGAATCCGGTCCTTCTATCGAAACGCTTAAATTTAAGCACCTTAAATTAAGATGGAAAAATTCCTTCTCCCTTCCCTAATTAAATCAATATCGATTTAATATTAAAATCACTGTAAAAACTTATTGCGAAAAATATTACCCCAGCCAGGGTTCGAACCTGGAATCTCCCGCATTCCGTTCGGGCGTCTTAACCAATTCGACTACCAGGGCATGTGGTAATATTTATCGCAATAGCACATCTAAACAATCATAAGAAGGAACACCGATATTTACGTCGACGGTGAATATTCAAACACGATGAGATACATTAACTTCGCCAGTGTATAAATAATCAAATTAAATTTCTTAATCGACGAAGCTGGCACTCCTGACGGTCACAATCGTCAGGATACTATAAGTAGACCGAGAATCCGGTCCTTCTATCGAAACGCTTAAATTTAAGCACCTTAAATTAAGATGGAAAAATTCCTTCTCCCTTCCCTAATTAAATCAATATCGATTTAATATTAAAATCACTGTAAAAACTTATTGCGAAAAATATTACCCCAGCCAGGGTTCGAACCTGGAATCTCCCGCATTCCGTTCGGGCGTCTTAACCAATTCGACTACCAGGGCATGTGGTAATATTTATCGCAATAGCACATCTAAACAATCATAAGAAGGAACACCGATATTTACGTCGACGGTGAATATTCAAACACGATGAGATACATTAACTTCGCCAGTGTATAAATAATCAAATTAAATTTCTTAATCGACGAAGCTGGCACTCCTGACGGTCACAATCGTCAGGATACTATAAGTAGACCGAGAATCCGGTCCTTCTATCGAAACGCTTAAATTTAAGCACCTTAAATTAAGATGGAAAAATTCCTTCTCCCTTCCCTAATTAAATCAATATCGATTTAATATTAAAATCACTGTAAAAACTTATTGCGAAAAATATTACCCCAGCCAGGGTTCGAACCTGGAATCTCCCGCATTCCGTTCGGGCGTCTTAACCAATTCGACTACCAGGGCATGTGGTAATATTTATCGCAATAGCACATCTAAACAATCATAAGAAGGAACACCGATATTTACGTCGACGGTGAATATTCAAACACGATGAGATACATTAACTTCGCCAGTGTATAAATAATCAAATTAAATTTCTTAATCGACGAAGCTGGCACTCCTGACGGTCACAATCGTCAGGATACTATAAGTAGACCGAGAATCCGGTCCTTCTATCGAAACGCTTAAATTTAAGCACCTTAAATTAAGATGGAAAAATTCCTTCTCCCTTCCCTAATTAAATCAATATCGATTTAATATTAAAATCACTGTAAAAACTTATTGCGAAAAATATTACCCCAGCCAGGGTTCGAACCTGGAATCTCCCGCATTCCGTTCGGGCGTCTTAACCAATTCGACTACCAGGGCATGTGGTAATATTTATCGCAATAGCACATCTAAACAATCATAAGAAGGAACACCGATATTTACGTCGACGGTGAATATTCAAACACGATGAGATACATTAACTTCGCCAGTGTATAAATAATCAAATTAAATTTCTTAATCGACGAAGCTGGCACTCCTGACGGTCACAATCGTCAGGATACTATAAGTAGACCGAGAATCCGGTCCTTCTATCGAAACGCTTAAATTTAAGCACCTTAAATTAAGATGGAAAAATTCCTTCTCCCTTCCCTAATTAAATCAATATCGATTTAATATTAAAATCACTGTAAAAACTTATTGCGAAAAATATTACCCCAGCCAGGGTTCGAACCTGGAATCTCCCGCATTCCGTTCGGGCGTCTTAACCAATTCGACTACCAGGGCATGTGGTAATATTTATCGCAATAGCACATCTAAACAATCATAAGAAGGAACACCGATATTTACGTCGACGGTGAATATTCAAACACGATGAGATACATTAACTTCGCCAGTGTATAAATAATCAAATTAAATTTCTTAATCGACGAAGCTGGCACTCCTGACGGTCACAATCGTCAGGATACTATAAGTAGACCGAGAATCCGGTCCTTCTATCGAAACGCTTAAATTTAAGCACCTTAAATTAAGATGGAAAAATTCCTTCTCCCTTCCCTAATTAAATCAATATCGATTTAATATTAAAATCACTGTAAAAACTTATTGCGAAAAATATTACCCCAGCCAGGGTTCGAAACCTGGAATCTCCCGCATTCCGTTCGGGGCGTCTTAACCAATTCGACTACCAGGGCATGTGGTAATATTTATCGCAATAGCACATCTAAACAATCATAAGAAGGAACACCGATATTTACGTCGACGGTGAATATTCAAACACGATGAGATACATTAACTTCGCCAGTGTATAAATAATCAAATTAAATTTCTTAATCGACGAAGCTGGCACTCCTGACGGTCACAATCGTCAGGATACTATAAGTAGACCGAGAATCCGGTCCTTCTATCGAAACGCTTAAATTTAAGCACCTTAAATTAAGATGGAAAAATTCCTTCTCCCTTCCCTAATTAAATCGATATCGATTTAATATTAAAATCACTGTAAAAACTTATTGCGAAAAATATTACCCCAGCCAGGGTTCGAACCTGGAATCTCCCGCATTCCGTTCGGGCGTCTTAACCAATTCGACTACCAGGGCATGTGGTAATATTTATCGCAATAGCACATCTAAACAATCATAAGAAGGAACACCGATATTTACGGTCGACGGTGAATATTCAAACACGATGAGATACATTAACTTCGCCAGTGTATAAATAATCAAATTAAATTTCTTAATCGACGAAGCTGGCACTCCTGACGGTCACAATCGTCAGGATACTATAAGTAGACCGAGAATCCGGTCCTTCTATCGAAACGCTTAAATTTAAGCACCTTAAATTAAGATGGAAAAATTCCTTCTCCCTTCC
>JASTWR010001376.1:0-46292 GCA_030770355.1 Harpagoxenus sublaevis
TAAATTTTCGTTGCCCGCTATCGTAACTGAATTTCCGTTGCCCCGCTTCGTGGAATTATTGGGACCACTTGGATCACAACAAATCCATTACTTGTTTAATTTATTGGGTTCGAGTCAACGGGAAGTTTCTAGTTACGTTTCTTTACTTTTAATGAGCAACGGCTTGCATCCGCTTGCCAATTGATAATCACTGTTTACGATTTTAAGTCTACGAAAGGAAGAAATCGCGTGGAGTCCACAGGACGTAACAGCGTCATGCTATGATCAATTTTAATATTTTAATCTTGACCACGCTCTAATTTCCGTGATCTATTTATTTAATTTCTTCTACGGCTTTATTGTACAGAAAGAAACTTAAAAAGCATTTTACAGCTCAAAGTTTAGTAAATAGAGAGCCACTCTTTAACAGAAACGTGGACAGACAAGTTTTAAGAATATTATAGACATTCTTATTCATAAATATAATAACAAAATCATTAAAAAAGAACAATATTATACATGCATTAGGGGAGACCGGGGCTAACTCGACACGATTTTTGCAAAGGCAATTTTCAACAACTAATTAAAATTTTCAAGCGAATTTAATGGTACACATTTAAAGAGTGTTCCTTTAAGTACAAAATTGTATAAGGAAGTTTTGCTCTACGTCGCTTTGTTTTGCCCCCAGGAGAGGAAAAGTGACGCGAAGACAAATTTTCAAATTGAAAAATGCCGGGGCAAACTCGACACTTTGTCTAATCGATACGATTTGATCTAAAACTTATTTTTTTATTGTCTAAAAATAAAATACGTTGTTTATCGTGTATTTAGAAAGTACAAAAATTCGGAATAAAGCAAAACAATCATTGGAAATGATGAGAAAAAAAATTGTTGAACTTTCAATTATCTTCCTCTGAACTCATGTCTGAAAAACAATTAAAGCGGAGTCTACAATGAAAATTTAAGGCGTAAAATTTAAGTTTTAAGCCTTAAGCCGTAAGAAATTGACAAATCACAGTCGAATATGAGAAGAATACCCGACTTTGATTTGTCAATTTCTTACAGTTTAAAGCTTAAAGCTTAAATTTTACGCCTTAAATTCTCATTGTAGACTCCGCTTAATGCAGGTAAACTCGCGATCGGCCATGCGTGCAATGTTGTCATGAGCCATGATAAACGACAATTTGTCTTGACACCCCGAATATTTATGCAGCATGTTTGATCTTTATTTTTTCCTTTTTACGGCAAGTACAGCTTTTTTCATTATTTTCTTATCTATCACTGGTCTTTTTCTATTGTATGTACAAACTATTTTGCTGCAAGCCAAAAGCAAATGACTTATTTACAACGCTTTATCGAAATATATTAGTGTCGACTTTGCCCCAAACGTCGTTTTTCACTTTTGTCACTCCAAGAACATATACATTTTGAAAATATGCAAAAACTATTATCGGATTCGTATAGAGCATCGAATTTCCCATCAAAATTACTTAATGGTAGATTTATAAGAGTAAAGCTCGATCAAAGAGCAGAAATTTTTGAGAGATCAGAAAAATTACTTTTTATCATCGAAAACGCTTATGTCGCACTAGAAGTTACACCATAACTCAGAATGTCACCAAATTCCGTTGACAACGCTGGCATATAAAGACGCATTTACCATAGGAAAGGCAAGTTTCTACGATAGATTTAAATAGGCAAAAAGCCTAGTGACAAGTTTGCCCCGGTGTCGAGTTAGCCCCGGTCTCCCCTATTGTTCGCGATCGAACAAAAGCCAGATTCGGCGAACTCATGCCGCGAATCTAGGAGAATCGCTATTTCGATGTAATTCCGGCTTTCCTGCCTTTCAGAGTAAAGTCGGCTAAATTCTAGGTAATAATAGCTTCGTGCGACGAAAAAGCCATACATTCCCCGGTAACGCGAAGGGTAAACAAGCCGAGTTTAATTTTTGTCAACACGGACTTGCTCCTTTGTCCCGAGAACTCGGTGCGTGAGGCATACCCCGAGACGAAGCGAGCGAGCAATAATAAGAAAACAGCCGTTCGGTCGCCGAACCCGAGTCCAGCGTGACTTTCGTTACGAATTAGCGCGTTGTCGACAGTTGATTGGCCTAGCTGAAGTTTCGGCTCGTTAACGGGTGTCCGGAGGCTTCGAGAAAATTTGGAGATCGTGAGGATATAACCCCGGACCTTCACGCGCGAGTCAGCAATCGACGATAGTTTTCTCGAGAGCGCGCGTGGAAGTGAATTCATTTCGCAGTCGATCATTGAGTGTATCTTCTCGCGCCGGAATAGCTGTCGTTCGCGAAACTATATGTCCGTGGCTTGCGGCATAGGGACAATATAAATAGGTAATAACTGTCTAGTAACAGCTGTACTATATCTTTTATAATGTTTTAATAAAAAAAAATTCAAGTCCACATTACTGCTCGACCGCGGGAAGGTGACAGACTTGTCTGTCCACGTTTCTGGCAAAGAGTGGCTCTCTATTTACTCAACTTTTGAGCTGTAAAATGCTTATACAATAAAGCCGTAGAAGAAATTACATAAATAGATCAAAAAATTAGAGCGTGGTCGAGATTAAAATATTAAAATATAAATCATAGCATGGGCGCCGTCAGCTATGCATTTTTAGGACTTTGGGGGGGCTAAAAAACCGTAAATACATAAATAAAAAAGAAAAGGAGTGCAGTTTAAAGTTTACCTCCTTGTTAGGATTTTCAGGTTGCATATTATAACAACATTAATTTAGTTAATTAAGAAAAGCCAATAAGCGAGCAACGAAAGTTCTAAAAAATTATTGTTTATTTATTAAAATTTAACTACAACGATTGGAGTTAAATTTTAATGAATAAACGATAATTTTTTTACCATTTTTGTTGCTCGCTTATTGGCCTTTCTCAATTAACTATTGATACATACAAGCTTGATTATCTCTTTTATAACATTAATTTATTAGAAATTATCATATATATTTGTAAACATACAGGGTTTACCAAAAGTATGGGAACCCCTAAATATTTCGAAAACTACGCATTTTAGAAAAAAATGTTTTAGACAAAAGTTGTAGGGTTTCAAGTAACGCATTAAATAGTAATATTAGTGTGACTGCAAATAACTTTGTTAATACCAGGTAAAAATAACTTTAAAATTTTTAAATGGAAACCTCTATTTTTGATTGCATATTCTTATCGCTTACCTCGAGAGCTTTTTAAAACACTATAATTAAGTATTCTTTTATTAAATACTTTTCTAGTTACGGAGCTTGAAAGCTACGATACCGCCGGCATCACCGTTACCCAAGATGTACCGCGTGGAGGTTGCACGGTCGGATTTACACTAGCAGAGTTGTAAATAACAATACTTTTGTGATTAAAGTTCTTAATTACTAATTATTTTACATATCTTCAATTTAAATGAAGTTTAAGTACAAATGTTTTTCGGAATTGTAATTAAAGTCGTTCAATTACAAATACATTTTGAAATTTTAATTAAACTCGAATTTTATTACAATTAAAAAAGTAAAAAATGTAATTATTATTTACATTTACATTGTGCTGGCACATTGTGCTGGCAGAACCAAAGCTTAATGAGGACGCAGCGGAGCGGAATCTGCTGCAAATTCGTGATTGAGTCTGCTGGCATACTGCTGGCATACTGCTGGCATACTGCTAGCATTTTGCTATCTGGGTATATATACTCGTAATATGAGAAAATCTATGTTAATTTATCAGAAATTTTCATTATACATACATATTGAGAATTATTATATTTAAAATGTTATTTTTCAAGTGTTCCACTCTCTATATTATATGAGAGTGGACTCTACGATACAACTGATACAAAAGTTGTGTCGTACCATGATTTATCTTAAACTTCGGCGCTGCTTGGCGCGAGACGTTATCGCGTCTCTTGACACCGTACTTGTAGCATTGTTCGTCAAATTTTAAATACGAGCAACAGATCATATCGGATGCCATCTATCGGCATTGAATTATTTCAAAAATCTTCATCCAATTTAATTCATATGACGACAGAGCATGCTGAATTTCTGCTGCGTTTCTGCCATCATAGCGTACTTGCAGACAAGTTTGATTTCGACTGACAATCTGTTGTTACACTGTGATAGCAAATTATGTGCAATCTCAGTGTGCATTCTGCTGGACACATTGTACCAGCACATGATGTTTGAAATTTGCTCTATTTATGCTGGTAATCTCTGCTCAATTTTTGCCGCATTTCTGCCATTACATCGTGATGCATGTTGTGCTTGATTATTGCTGCGTTTCTGGTGGCATTAACTGAAACGGCATAACCTGCTAGAATATTGACACCATTCTGTCGATATAATATGCAGCACATGCATTGCAAAACGTGCTCCTCTCCGATTTTGCTATTTGAGTAGAATAGAAATATTTATTCTGCCCTTTTTACGGGGTACAGACGGATTCCCGTTCCGTTTACAAATTAGAACACTTACACCTGCCTCTCTTTCCTTCCATCTCTTTTCTCTGTCGCTCCCTTTCCCTTCACCTTTAACTTCTCCGCTCTCTTACAATTCTCTTGCGCTTAATTATCGCCCATGTCCTCCACACTCACCCCATCTCGCTCGCTTCGCCGCACGTTTTTCTCCCTCTCTATCGCATAGTACTCTAACTGTCTCTCCTCCTCTTCGCACCGATTTCCCTACCATTATCCCGCCACGCTCTGCTCGCACAATTCGCTTCTCGCTCCACTCACTCTCGGCACCATCCCCCCTCAAACCCTCATGCTCTCCCTCTCTCTCACACCATCCCTCCACTCTCTCCCTCTCACACCTGTTCCTTTCCGTCTGTCCGTCCTTCGTCTTCCCTCTAACCTCCCACACTCCCTTCCTTCTTCCCTCTCCCTCCCTCCCTGTTCCAAATTTCCCATCCACATCCTCCTCTTCCCTGATAGACTCCTTCCCTTCCCTTCTCCCTTGCAACCTCCTCATCCATCCCTTCCCACTCCCGTCGTCCTTCAAAATTCTCAATATCTCTTCCGTCCCTCCACTCTTCCGTACCTTCACCCATACAAATCTCCACCACGTGTACCCAAGTCTCCTCTTCTCCCCCACTAAGCCTGCATCTCCTCTCCTCCTCTCCCTCCCAATACCTACCCTCTCTCATCTCATTGCCTAATCTGAATCTCGCTACTCTAACCATTCTCTCTTCCTTTCCCTTTGCCTCCAAATACCTCGGTAACCCGATTGTACTTATTTCCTTGTACAATTTATTCCACCTGGATCTCTCAATCTTCTCAAATCTTTCTTGCATCTGTATCTCCTTATCCCTTTATTCCACCTCCCCCCGCATGTCCTGACCCGCCTCCCTTTGTCTCCTTACCCATTCCCCCAAACCCCCCTTTCCTATAGAACCCCTCCCTCTGCTCCTTCCACTTGGATCCTTCTCCCCCCTCCCTTATCTCTTATCTCCTTCCAGCATTTTCTTGCCCATCCGCTGCCTCCACCCGCCTCCCTAGCTTTCCCTCATAACATTCCCTCATTCCCGAATCTGGTCCTCAGCTTAAGCCTCTTCCCCTTCTCCCTCACCATATAACCTGGCGTCCTCCCGTCCAGCCTCACTACCCATTTCATACATTTTTCTTGCACCCTCTCCATCAGCGCCCAATCCTTCCACCCCCAAATCTCTGCCCCAAACCCTAAGGCACTTCCCACCAAATAATCGAATAGTTTCATCCTTCTTCTCCAGTCTCAACCAAACCTCCTCTTCCCTATCCCCCACACCTGACCCATTACCCCCATCGCTTTCTTGACTCTCTCTCTCACTTGCATTTCTTGTCCCCCGTTCCACTTGAACCAATATCCCAGACATTTTAACTCCTTCACCTCTTCCAGTTGGTTTTTCTTTCACCACCATCTCTCCTTTCTCTTTCCGCCCCCTTTTCTCCCAAACCTCAAAATCTTTGTCTTCTCCGTATTCAGGGTTAACCCTTTCCTATCCAGGTACCTTTCCATCCTCTTCAACAACCACCTGAGACCTTCCTCATCCTCCGCCAGTATTACCAGATCATCCGCATAACCTAGCACTCTCAGTTTATCGCCTCCCAACATTACCCCCCCCCCCCCATTCCATCCCTTCCCAACTCTTTCTTTATATCCGCCAGCAATAAATTAAATAACAATAGACTTAGCGGGCATCCTTGCCTGACCCCCCTTGCCGTTCAAAATTTCCTCCCATATCTCTCCATCAGCGCCTTCCCATATCTCTCCCCCACCCTCACCACACTTTGTAGATCTCCATTATCCTCTTCCTCAGCCTCTCAGTGACACCAACCTCCTTCATACATCCCCCCAAGATCCTTCTGTCCACTGAGTCAAACGCCGCTTTCAGGTCCACAAAAGCCGCCACCAACCTCTTCTTCTTCTTTAATCGCTTCCCAATCACATGATTCAACGCGTAAATATTGTCTATCACTCCTCTCCCCTTCCTAAATCCCGCTTGACTTTCTGGTATCATTCCCTTCTCTTCCATCTCTAACCTCAACCTACCCGCCAGTACCGACGCATACACCTTGTATGCCGTTGACATCAACGTTATCCCCCTGTGATCCTCCGCCTTTTTTTCTCCTCTCCTCTTTGCCAGCGGGATCACCACCCCGTCCCTCCATGCCTCCGGATTACCTTCTCCCTTCCACACCCTCCCGCATATCTCCCATAGCGCTTTTCTCAAGCCACCTCCTCCATACATCCAGACCTCATTCTCTATCCCGTCTACCCCTGCTGCTTTTCCCCTCTTCATGTTTCTCAGAATTCTCTCCATCTTGTCCCACTTTATCCCCTCTGTATCTAACCCCCTCTCCAACCCTCCGTCTTCCTCATTTTTTTTTGTTCTCGATGGGGAAATGCATCAACGCATTTGACCCCCGCCCCCGGGGAGGGGCTGAGGGGATATGCCGGACTCCTACCGGCTAAAACCCCCACGGGTGTCCACCGCTTTGCGCATTGGGGGGGGGGGGGTGCCGGAAGTAAACATTCTTCAGCACCCCCCCCCCCGCACCTGTTGTCCCAATTAGGACCCTTCTCTCGGAATTGTCCCGAGTCCCTCTCTATTGAGAGGGGACACCTCTATCTGTGGCGTGGTGGGGAACAGCCACCACGCCACCCACTCTCGTTGATGTTGCGAGGCTGGGTCGCCAGCTGGATTCCCCGCCAGCTGGCGACCTCCCTGGGTTTCCCCTCCACACACAGCCATCCGACGAATGTCCGGGTACGGAAGGAGAGCCACATACGGGGGGCACCTGTAGAGCCGCAAGACGGGTTGCTTTTGTCACAACCCGCCTGCCCCCTCGTGCCGATATTAAGAGGGGGAACGCCTCCGGTAGGAATTATACCCAGCCGGTCACCCCTCTATCGGCATCATCCCGCACCTTGTCTCGGTGGCGGCCCCCTTGGGCGGCGGAAGAAGCCCCCGTTGTCGCCTCCATCGCCAGACTGATCCGGCGCGGGCTGCTCGCCCCGCCGAATCCTCTCCGCTGCCTCCTTTCTGGCCATGACGCTGCCGCAGAAGGCAGCGAAGGCTCTCCACTTCCCCTCCTCCCGAACGATGCTTGCCACAACGCTCGGGAGAGAGAGGTTGTCTCCTACATTGTCGGTGAAGACCCGTCGTTTTTCTGCCCACGCTGGACAGTGCTCCAGCGTGTGCTGCGCCGAGTCCTCTACCTCCTCTTCACAGTGGTGGCACTGCGCGGTGATTTCCTGGTCTATCCGACACAGGTACACACCGAAGCAACCGTGCCCGGTGAGCACCTGCGTCATGTGGAAGGATATCCCCCAACGCCTACTGCCCATTCGGGTAGACAGGGCTGGATGGCTTCGACGGTCCTCTTTCCTGCCAGGGCATAATTGGCCAGATACCTCTGCTATCTGTCCATGAGGACCGTCTTCGCCTGGAGCCTTACCGCTCTACAAACCCTGTCCGTTATAACCACGCCCCCTCCACGGAGCGCCGGCGTTTGCCTAAAAACCTCGGCTTGAGATTTGGCGAGCAGCTCCAGGGGAGGCAACCCGGACAGGGTCGTTGCCGCCGCGTGCGACACGGTGCGATAGGACCGTGACACTTTGATGGCAATCGTCCTTTGAATCCGGCGCAGTTGAGCTTTGAGTTTCTCGGAGACCGCCACCTCTGGTGCCCAGACTGGGGCACCGTAGAGTGCCACGGTAGAGCCGGCGAGCACGCCCGCTCGCCCCCCCCCCCCCAGGTTAAGGATTAGCCTACACAGGCTATTTGCCACACTCTGAACCCTGGGGGCTAGGCGAGCAAAATGCTCGCCAAAGCTCCAGGCTCCACCCAGCCAGAGCCCCAGATATTTAAGCTGGGGCTCCGTAAGCACAAAGACATCCTCCACCCTGATGTTCCTTACGGGTGGCTTTCCCTTTGAGCGGTCATGAAAAAAGATCGCCTGGGTCTTTTGGGGGACCACACGCAGGCCGGCTCTCTTCATAGCCCTTACCACGCAGGCCACCGCCAAGTTGGCCTTCACTCTGGCCTCCTCCCATGTCTCTCCCGCGACTCCAAGGAACTTGTCGTCAGCAAAGCCGACGACCCAGCAGCCGTGGGGAAGGGAAACCCGCAGAACCTCGTCAAAAACCAGGTTCCACAGGAGTGGGCCCAGAACCGAGCCCTGTGGGACACCTCTGGTGACGAGTCTCACCCTCAGCCTGCCCTCACGGTCCGTATAGGCCAATCTCCTGCCCCTGAAGTAGTCCCTGAGGACCGCTATCAGGTATGGTGTTCCAGCGCCCTCCCTATTACCTCCCATGGCAGGGTGTTAAAAGCGTTAGCGATGTCGAAGGACACCGCTAACACCACCCTGCTCTCTCCGAATTCAGCCTCCAAGCGGGAGCGGAAGCACTGGATTGCGTCCACCGTTGATCTCCCAGCTCGGAAGCCGAACTGATCCTCAGAGAGATCGAGACCCACTCGGGACAGGTGCTGGACGAGGCGTTCAGCGATAATTCTCTCAAGGAGTTTACCGACCTTCCCTCGTTCAGCAAACTGATTGGCCTATACGCCGAGGGTGAGTCGGCGGGCTTTCCCTCCTTAGGGAGGAGGACCAGTCAGGCCTCCTTCCATTGGTCGGGGAATCGTCCGGCCCTGAGGCAGTCCGTGAATAACCGCCTCATGGTGCCGTCCAACTCCCCGACAGCCAACCTCCAGGCCTTGCCCGGGAGACCGACCGGGCCCGGGGCTTTTTGCGTCCCCAGACGTTTAACGGCTTTCCCCAGCTCGGCCTGCGTGACCTCCCACTCCTCGTCCCATTCCGGTACTTGTACCGCCGGGATGGGATCCAGGACGCCCCCATCCGCACTGGGAAAGAGGGCGTCCACTACCCTTTCTACAAAGTCGCAGTCCAAGGACTCCGTAATTGGGGGCGTCCAAGGTCGAAGTTTCTTCAAGACCATTTTGTATGGGCGCCCCCATGGATCCTTCTCTAGGGCCTGGAGTAGCTCTTTCCAGGCCCTGTCCTTGGACTGCTTGATAGCTTGGGAGAGAGCATCCCGGGCAAGTCGGTAGCTCCCCCGGCCGCCTCCTCCGCTTCCGCCTCCCGTTTGGAGCGGGCCCTTGTCCAGACCCGCCTCGCCCGGACAGAGGAGCGCCATAGCTTAGCTATCTCCTCCGTCCTCCAGTACGCCAAACGTCGGGTCTGAGGGCCCACTCGGGGCATGGTCACGTCACACGCATTTGTCATCGCGCGACGCAGCCTTTCCGCATGCGCGACGATCCACGTCGCTACGTGAAGGGCCGCCACGAAGCGGTCGGGGTCCAATTTCTTTAGGGCCCATCTCGGCTGCCGCCTTGCGGCAGCTTGGCGGCGAGCTAGCACCACCGGGGGCGTGGCCGAGACTGTCATCTCAATATAGAGGTGGTCAGACAATGTCTCTACCTCCGTGGCTACCCTCCAGTTGCTAATAAAGCGCGCAGCCAAAGAATCCGCCCAGGTGATGTCTATCACCGAGCTTCCCCGGCTGCGCACGCAGGTGCTTTCTCGGCCCGTGTTTATCACACACAGGCTGAGGCCCGCCGCCCAATGTTCCAGCGCCACACCCCTCCCATTCGTGAGCGGGGAACCCCACAACGCCGATTTGGCATTGAAGTCCTCCGCCACGATCCTCGGTCCCGAGGGGAGTCCTCTGACGCAGTCACCAAGACTGTCGAGGACCCGCTCAAACCGCGCCAACGTTATGCTGGAAGAGATGTAAACACCCGCCACCGTGATGGACCCCCACCTTATTGCCACGAACCCCTCTCCCGCTCCAAGCGGGAGCATGGGAGGGAGCCTGGCATTTGCCTCTACGTAACAGCCACGGTGCCGCGTCGGTCAGCCGCCCAGCATGGGTGGTTGGGCGGCACCTTATACGGCTCCGAGACTATCCCGAGGCCACAACCACGCTCCGCCATTTGATGCAGAAATATATAATCAATAAAGGTTAAGGCTCTCGAAAATACAAATTTAATAATGACAAGGCAAATAAGAGCCAGAAACGCCGATCTTAATTTATGTTAAGTTCATGTTAGTTTTAAAAAATTTTTTCTTTCCTCTTTTATTTTGAAGGCAACTGTCACATCGTGTATCGACATCTTTTGTTTGCGAACCGACTGACGGAACTCGACCATGCGAATTCTACGACCTTTTAATTTTTGACGATTAATAAATTTTGACGAGGATGTAACCGAGATTTTGTACCGCATGTATTAATTTTTATATTTTTCTTGCGCTGAGGAGGGTCCAAACCAAGGACCGAAACGTTTGCGCATATTGTATGTAAGAAATACATTTTAATTGTCGCTTTAAGATCGGCGTTTCTGGCTCTTATTTGCATTGTCATTATTAAATTTGCAGAAATATATCCTGCACGGCGCGAGCGTGGTTGACATTTGCCTGCAGGACCTTAGTGGCCATTTGTAGGCCGTGTCGAAGGTTCCGTCACCACCTCCATTTCCTCCTCTTCTCGCGGTCCCGCAACCCTCTCTTTGGCCTCACGTGGAGGCCGTTGCGGCTTTGGTGGCCCCCACCCAGGGACACAGCTACCGCTTGCCTCTCCCTCCTCCCTTAGGTTTTGGGGCGGGTGCAGATTCCTCTGCTTCTCTTGGGGCATTCTGCCCCACCTTTTTAAGAGGGAGGCTGCCCTTCCTCCTGTGTGCCGGGCCACAGGCCTTGCTACCCGCTTTGTGCCCGGCTGGACGGCCCAGGTCGGCACACACCGGACAGTGTGGTGCGGCCGGACACTGTTGTGCCCGATGGCCCACATCTCCGCAGCGATAACACCGGTCGCTGCGGTCGGTCTCGTTCGGGCACTTTGCCCTCACGTGGCCCCTCTCCAGACACCTAAAGCATTGGAGGGGGCGTTGCTCGAGCAACTGTACCCGCGCCGACGTCAAGCCCACCCGGATTCGCTCCTTCCCGGCGACCTTTTTGGCCGCCGTCAAGGGACAACGAATCCAGGCCGACCTCATCCCATTGGGGGCCCTCTTTAAGTCCCCCACTTTAATTTGGGAGGGCTGGCAGTCCCCGCTCTTGGCTATCGCCTGGGCGACCTCAGCCGTAGTTGCCGAGTCATCCAGGTCATTAAGTCTTAGCTCGGCAGTCCTCACCGGTCGGGCGATGTTTATGTCGTCCCGGCCGCCAAAAATTTCCGCCATCTCCGTGGCCAGCACGTCCGCTATAGCCGGCCCCTCCTTACCCGGGATCTCGATACTGAGGGCCCCCGTGAGGACTTTGCGGCTCCTCAGGCCCTCTGTAATCCCCAGCGCATCAATATCGATTTTGGTCTTGGCTTCCGCCAAGACCTCACCGTACATTTCTTCCAGACAGGTTACGGTCACCGCCGCGGTGCGTGGCGTCCTCATCCCGCCCGGCTTATCCTTTTTTTATCCCTTCTTGATCGACGAGGTCTCCTTCTTTCCCGCCTTATTGGAAGGGGAACACGGGTTGTCCCTTCTTGGGGGCCTGCTTTCCCCGTCTCCCAACGACCGTAGCCCAGGTGTAGGCCTGGGACTCATTAGCGGGATGAAGCGGCGGCAGCCGCTTCTCTTTCCTCTTCCCCCCTTCCCGCATTAGAGCCAAGAGTGGAGACGGGGGCAGGTCGGTCTCCGCCTCCAGCCTCCCCCCTCCGCAGGCCCGACCGCCGCGGCCACGGGGGCAGCCGGCCCAGCCGAGGCAGACGGGGCAGCGGTTTTTCCGCCCCCCGTCGGTTTGGCCTGCTTCTTCTTTCCCGCCTTCTGGGTAACAGGGGTTTTGGCGACGGCGACAGCGGCCACGGCTGCGGCGACAGCCGGTCGGCCCACGGGCTGGGTCAACTGGGCTGATAGACCCAGTCGGCTCACGAGACCCCCAAAGAGGTCCTCCACCTTTGCCGTGAGGGTCCGCTTGAGTCTCTCCTCTAGACCCTCTCTCTTGGAGGTGCCCTGCACCGCCGGTCTAAATACCGGCGGCATCCCTTCCGCCTCGATAGCCGCCATGACCCCCTTTCTGCTGGGAGGCTCCGGCGACTTGTCTTTCTCCAGCGTGCTCGCTATCCTCCTCGTCCTCTTCCTCTGAAGTCTAGCAGGGGGTGAGGGTGAGCGGGAAGCCGGGAGTTTGCTTGTAGAGGGGGTCCTCCCAAACTGGAAAGATCCCCTCCAGCATTCCTCCCTTAGCTTCTTGTTCTCCGCGCGGAGGGCACAAATCTCTCCGCGGAGCTCTTCCAGCTCTATATCTCTTTCACCCGGGTCTCCCTGTTGTACCCGGGCTGAGAGATGGGTAGTAGCGGCCGTTATAATGGCCGCGGCCCTCTTGAGAGACTCTACATAACACCCCGACAGGTTCCCGGAGTTCGTGGCAACCTTGTCGATCGCTCTAACTTCCTCCAGGACCCTTGCCGGAAGATCCAACGTTGGGGTCTCCTTGAGCTCCTTGATGGCATTCGCCTCAAGGAGCTTCCTGTTCTTGGAGAGGCGAGGGGCGACCGAATGATCATCTACCTCCCTTTCCCTGCGTGTCTTCTCCGCCTCTTCCTTGGCTTTGTTTGCCACCTTCTTTTTTTTGTGTTCGCCCGTTGTTACGGGGCAACCTCTTCCCTTCCTCGGAGAGGGTGGCGGTGAGTCCACCACCACCATCTCTGCATCTGTGCCCACGGAGACTCAGCTACACGCTGAGTTGGACCGGGAGCGTGGACGCCCCGAAGTCTCGGCACTCCTCGCGGTCGGTCTCGCGTTCTTCTTCGCGATCCCGACTGGTGGCTTTCCCTTCTGGCTTCTTATAGGGAGTATTCCGCCGGGAGCTGGTGGACGCTCCCTTCATACTCCTCCCCCTTCTCGCGGTATTTAAGCGAGCTGGGCCAAGCCCGCTCTCCCTTGCTACGGTTTCGGTGTCGTTGCCGGTGATCCGGCTCGACGTCCCCGCTTGTGACACATTTGATGTGTTCGCCGTCGCCTCTATTTTTTGGATTTTTAGAACGGGATTTATTTTGTTTTAATCCTTCTGTCCCGCTGCGGCTACTCCGGCTTAAACCGGCATATGTGAGAGTCCCCGGAATGTTACATCGGGGCCACACCCCCGGCCCAGCCCCCATGGGGTTTCAGGGCTCCCCCGCCTCCGACCTTGGGGGCACCGCAGCGGGCGCTGCCACGCGGGGGGCCCCACGGACGGTTGGGGCGAAGGAGGTCGCACCCCCTTCAACGCCTTACCCGCCGTGGCGACCAGCGTACCGTGTTCAGCCGCCGGCCGAGGTAACCTCCGCACCGACGGCTGTTCTCCGACCATAGTGGCCAAGTTCGGGAGGGATGCGATCCCCGACCACCAGAGTCACCCGCGCGCCGCCGGCCTTTTGCGTCCGGCGGCCCCGCCGGCCCCCACATCGGAATATGTCCAAGCGGCCCGGCGGGTCTCCTTCCAGAAGAATCGCCCGGCCCCAACCTGGGAATATGTCCGAGTGGCCCGGGCGGTCACCCTCCCAGGTCGCCTGGCCCCGACCTCGGAATACGTGCGAGCGGCCCAGACGACCCTCCACACTCGGCAGACCGTGGGACCACGGGACCACGTCCTTGGTGTGCAACGACCAAGTGTGGGCCTCTCTTCCAACCAACCCAGAACCACGTCCTGGGCTGGGTTGAAAGAGGGATATCCCCCCCCCCCACACGTCCTGCCGGATCACCGGCGTGCAATGGAGGAAGGAAGGAAGGGGCCCTCCCATTCCCTAGGCGAGACGACATTCCTGCCCGCCTCGGGAACGGGGACCACCCTCCCCAACCCCACCCCGTGGTTTTTTATCGAGGTGACCTTTCTCTAGGCCGGTGGGAGGAGTAAAGAAACTCCCCCTTAACAGTCCCGGCCGACCGGGCGTTTAAAGTCAGGGTCGCCGTCCCCTACCGGCTATTGGAGCTGGGTAGCCGGAACTAGCACCAGACTTCTAAGAGGGTAGCCGGAACCCCGGTTTTCTGTCTGGGTTTTCTTTTCCATAGGTCGGTGGGAGAGCAAGGGCTCAATCCCTCACAGCCCCGACCGGCCGGGCGACTTTTATAGAGGCCGCCCACCTTGCGGGTCCTGAAAAGGGCCCCCTGGTCTCCGCCAGCCTCTCGGCTGATGGAGATTACGGTGCTGCTGTGCTCGGGTACCTCGGGTTCGCAAAACCCGTATCGGGGGCGGTGCCGGGAGTCCCTAGGGACACCCGGGGGGCCGACCCCGACCCCTGAAGGACGTCTTTCTCATCTCCCATCCCTAACCTCACCCTTCCCTTCGACCCCCCAATGAATCTTTGAAAAACTCGTCCCACTCTTCCATCGTCACTTCCTTATTAATTTCCAACCTCCTTTTCTTATCCTTGTTTATCACCTCCCATACTTGCTTCTTTGATTTTGCCTCTTTAGCCTCTTCCAGGAATCTATTCTTCCTCTCTTCTTTTTTCCTGTTGCACAACTCCTTATACTATTTCTTTCCCTTTCTATATTCTGCCTTCTGCTTTCTGCTTCCCCCCCCCCTTTTCCACTTTCTCATTAATTTCTCAACCTCCTTCTTCTATTCCCTACACTCTTTATCCCACCATCCTTCCTTCTTCTTCCCTCCCCTCCTTACCTTCTTTACAATTGCCTCTTTCCTAATTCTTCCTATCAATTTCTTTATCTCTTCGTTTAATACATCTCCACCTAGACTTATCACCTCCGTTCTCTCCCTGAATTCCTCTCTCGCCTCTTCCGACCAGTCTCTTCTTTCTGTCCATTTCTCTTCCTCCATAAACTCCCTTCTCTCTCCATCCACGTCTTCGTCTATCTCTATCGCCACTGATTGATGATCCGAATCCACTTCACACCCCACTTCCAACCTAGTTACCCTCTCCCACGCTTTCCTATCCCCTATTACATAATCAATCACCGAATCTCCTCTTCCTCCCGTGAACGTCATCTCCCCCTCCTCATCTCCTTCTTTCGCTCCATTCATTATACCCCATCCCTGTTCTTCAACCCATTTTACTAGCCTTTCCCCTGCACGTTTACCACTTTGTCCTTGGAACTTCTTTTCACCCCCTCTTCTCCCTCCTCCAACGCCCCTCTGTCTCCAGTTCTCGCATTGAAATCCCCTCCCGCTATCCACCCTTCTTCTACCTCCCCTTCCTCTTTCAACTCATCTATTTTACTCAGTATCCTGTCCATATTGCGTCGCCAGTCTCCATTTTTCCATTCTCCATCTTACTTCTCTCACAATCATACCTTCCTCCTCAACCCATTCTTCTTTCCCCTCCAGTCCTTTCCTAATCCCCATTATTATGCCCATCATCGCTCTTCCTCTCCTCCCTGCACCTTCTTTTCTTGCCCTTTGTATCTTCCAATCAAACTCCTTCGGCACTCTGCTCTTAATTTTTTCCCACTCCTTTCCCATCCACGTCTCCACCAAACCTATTACGTCCCACTCTTCGATCCTCTCCCAAAAACCATCGTCCTTTCCCTTTACTCCAGCTACGTTCCAGAATCCTATCCTAAGACTGCTTTTATCCTCCCTTTTCTCTTCCTCACTCCTCCCCTCCCTCACTTCCCCCTCCTCTCCTTTCTCCCTTTCGTCTCTTCGCCCTCTTCCCTCTAGTTTTCCGACTCCATTCTCTCTACCGGATCACCCCTCCTCCGCTCCTTCATCTCTCCTCCGTCACTTTCTCCTCTTGACCTCGCCTTTCCCAGCCCATCACTTAACATCTCCTTCTCCTCATCTTATTTCCACCACTTCTCCTCAATCCAAATTCTTCCGTATTTGACCCACGTTCTCCTCTGTTTCCTTCTCTCTTCTTCAGCAATCTTCTCCAACTGCCATTGCATTCTCCTTTCCTTCGGTGTTAAGTCATCCACTATTCTTTCTTCTCTACCTTTCAGGCCTTTTTTCTTCTGCATCACCTCTCTTTTCTCCCCTCTGTCCTTCAGCTTTACTAACGCCATCTTCCTTCTTTTCCCCACCTCTTTTCCTATCTCTCTACATTCTTCCATTCTTACCTCTATTCCTAACTGCTTCCAGAGTTCCTCAACCGCTTCTTTAATCCCTCCCTCCTTCACCTCTAACTTTTTCACCACCACATTTCTCATCCTTCTCTCCCTCTCCTCCGTCTCTCTCCACCTCTCTAATTCTTGTATTTTCATCTCTACCTCTTTTTTTCCTCCATTTTCTACCTTCTTCTTCTCCTCTCTCTCCTCCCTCCTCTCCGCACCTCCATTTTCCATTCTTATCACCTTTTCTTTTAGCCAATCCATCTCTTTCCTCAACTCTTCTCTCTCTTTTCTCCATCTCGCCTCTCTTTCTTCCAAATCCGTTCTCACTTTCATTAGCTCCTCTCTTATCCGCTCCCTCTCTTTCCTACTCTCCTCTCTTTGTATTTTTTGCTCTCTTCTGATACCCTTCAGCTCTTCCATCATCTTATTCATAACCATTATACTCCCCGACGAATCCTCCGTTTTCTTCAGCACCTCATCTTCATCTCGATTCTCCTCTTTCCCCTTTTCGTCTTTTTTCCTCTTCAAATATTCATCCAAACTCCCTTCGCTGCATACACTCATACTCCTATCCCAGCTTGCCGTAATGATACTACCTTTCCTGCTTGCCATCTCCTTACCTTCTTCCTCTTAGCCAATCACAAGTACCGCGAGGCCCAACGAACAGACTCGGTTCAACGAACAGACCCGGCTCAACGAACGGACTCGGTCCAGCGAACAGACTCGGCCCGACGAACAGACTCGGCCGCTTCTACGCTCTCCCTCTACACCTGTCCCTGCACTTGCTCTTCTTCTCTCCTAATTCCTAACCTCACTCCTCTTCATTCCACTCCAACTTTCTTCTCTTCTGCCTTTCTCCACACCACTCCTCCACTTCCTCCGTCAACACGCGGCCTTCTCTCCCTCTCCCGCCACTCTCAAACCTCCACTCTTTCTCCTTCCGCCGTAAAAACCTGCCTTTGTACCGACTCTTACTCTGCACATCGACTCTCACTCCGCATCAACATGTGAGTCCGCTATTTGAGAATATACCCAAGGAGAACAAAAAGTCACGAAAACGTCAAAATGATGTCAAAACGGTGGAAGTCAGAATGACGTCAAACCGGGAAAAAAAATGACTAATTTGACGTAATTTTGATGTCATTTTGATGTCATTTTGATGTCATTTTGACTAGTGCACCGTTGATTTGTATTCAGTATTATATTAGGAAAAGCAGTTTCGCAAATTCACAGGTGAAGGAACAATACAGAAATAAATTACAATTACTGTTTTATTGCAGTGCCTTTGTAGTACACATTGCTTTATAGCCACAAGAACAAATATATATTATATAAACTAAGTATATCAATAATAACTAAATCTGAAACTATACTATATATGCTACATATAAACTATATATAAACGCTATATTAATATTTTATATAAACTCTGAGGACGGACATCAGTCTTCTCAAAGACATATAGAAAAGCAGAAGAAAAATTGATAAAATTCCTCAAAATATAGTACTCCAAATAGCATTTGTCAACAAGACTTAGAGAGAGTTGAAGATTTAATCTCAAACATAAGCACAGCCAGTTCAACTTATAAATATTTTACATTTCAAACATCTGACCATTATAGAGAAGTCTTGTCACTTTAACCAAGATATAACATAGATCTCTTCTAACTTGAAGGACATTGTTTTCTTAAAAACGCCAACAAACATTGTAAACTTCACAAAATTGTGACAGTAGATTATAAATTTTTAAATCGAAGACAAAACAAAAATAATATCCTCAAAGGCACACAAATATATAAATTATACAAAACAACTTAAACCAAAAAATAAGACAAATAATAGAATTCATAAGAATCACGCAAGTTTTCAATATACAAAAGCTTTTATGAAGCTCACATACGGTAAAGTCGAAATACAACTGTAGTCCCCCAACCTAGTTGATCTAGTCTGACCGTTGCATGGAAGTGTTGAACCATCGTTTCATATGGTTTTCAAATACGGAAATCTGTACCTTAGGAAACTTCTTCAAGCAAACACCTATTAGAGAGAAACAAAGCAGGAGTAGTTCAATGTATACTATGTGTATATACATAATATATATATTATATGTGTATAATATATAATAATAATACATTACTTAATTCGCCAGTGATAATTAAACAATTAAACAAATTCAGAATTTTTGATCGACTAAACTGGCAATATTCAATCATCTTATCGAAATGAACTTTATTGAAAGACTGCGAGCCGACCAGATTTGTCAGATTCACACAGCACGTTTCAGATCAAATCGAGATGATGAAAATTTGACCATGAATTTGGTCCGTTGATGTAGATAGTTTAAATTAATTTTAATTTTTATTGCGAAAAATATTACCCCAGCCAGGATTCGAACCTGGAACCTCCCGCATTCCGTTCGGGCGTCGTAACCAATTCGACTACCAGGGCATGTGGTAATATTCATCGCAATAACATATATTAAGACGACTTCTAAACAATAATAAGATGGAACACCGAAATTATAGTCAAAAGTGTGGGTATAATAATAATAATACATTACTTAATTCGCCAGTGATAATTAAACAATTAACAAATTCAGAATTTTTAATCGACTAAACTGGCAATATTCAATCATCTTATCGAAATGAACTTTATTGAAACTTTTATGCTTACATAAAAAAAACAAAGTTAATAAATGTGAAGATAATTGTTTAAAAGCACGATGATACACACCTTCTACTAGATCTTTTACTTTGGACTTCTCAAAACTGAACTTGATTCCTCCAGAACCTTTCCAACTAATGAGTCGTGCCAAGTTATTCCTAAGTATGGTCGACAAAATAGAGTAAGTGAAGAGAGAGGTTGTCTTTCCCTTTCCCTTCCATAACAGATACTTGAGCTACAACACAAAGAAAGCCAATCAAAGTACTTAATGAACACATGCGTTAGTAATTGCATTATTATATATAACTGTGGTAGAAAACTCACCATATGACCATACAATATTTTATCATCTAAGTGACCATCAAAGCTTGCAAAAGATTCCTCAGTTTCCAATGGCAATATGATAACACAACATATGTACGAAAGGGAAACGATTCGAATCATCTAGGAAGATAGAAAATTCCTTTCCACTCTTTAGCTTCATTTTCTTGTTCTCCCCAGCCAGAATAGTCACATCGATCCGACGTCAAATAGACGTCTATAGCTAACATCTATCTACCATCTACGTCTAATCTAAATTAAGATCTATATAGACCTAAAAACGGTCCATATTTAGATGTCTAATCGATCTAAGATTTCGACGTCTTTTCGACGTCTTATTGACATCCCTCATAGAAAAGTATTACTGAAGTACTCAGTACACTACACGGAAAGAAAAGATTAGCTACGGCAGCAAGAATTTGTGTGCGGTAGCTAAATTTTAGTCGTAAGTTAGGTAAAGGTCACAAAAATTTAGCTACGGCAGATACTTATTTAGCTACGGCAGACACATACCTATTTCCGACATTCACCCAAAATAAAAAAAAATTATATTTATTTCGAAATTTTATTACTATTCTTTAACTAAATTTGTTTCTTAAGATGCAGCCTATGATGATTCCATCTGAAAATAAGTATTTGTAACTGATTAAATGTCTTAAAAAACACACTTACCTTAGTGGGATTCGAACTCGGGACCTCTGGATCGTGAGCCAACTGCCTTACGTGGTAGACTACTTCTTAATTTAATGTAAGTGTTATATATTGTCTACATGTCATAACCGTAGGCCCTTACCGCCACATAATTTATAGAGCAAAACAATAATAGAAAAATGATGATTTCTTATAATTAAATAGTTATTGTTAAATAATATTTTAAGTTAATATTAATATTAAATAAATGTTTTTTAAAATTATTATAGTAAATAAATAATTATTGTAAAATAAATATTAAATTAATGTCAAATAAATGTTAAATATACGTTTTCTTTAAATCATTATTGCAAATAAATAATTAATATAAAATAAATATTAAATTAATGTCAAATAAATGTTAAATAAATTTTTTTTCAAATTATAATTACAAATAAATAATCAATATTACATAAATATTATATTATTGCCAAATAAATGTTAAATAAATGTTTTTTAAAATTATTATTGTAAATAAATAAATAATTTATGTAAAATAAATATCAAATAATGTGTAATAAATGTTAAATACATGTTTTTTAAAATTATTATTGCAAATGAATAATTAATATAAAATAAATATTAAATTAATGTTGAATAAATGTTAAATAAATGTTTTTTAAAATCATTATTAAAAATATAATTAATCAATATAACACAAATATTAAATTAATGTTGAATAAATGTTAAATAAATGTTTTTTAAAATCATTATTGTAAGTGAATAATTTATGCCATAATACGGATTTTACGATTCTAGTAATAAATGACTCCTGTCGATCCTTAAGGACAATGAATTATATGAATTTAGTACTTTAGGCGTTTGCCGCCCCAGTGTTGAATCTCATCTATACCAGTACTTAAGTACTAGACCAAGTAATGAATTACTATAGGAAAACTACTTACTCATTCTATCAGTACTTCACGTCTAAGCTCAACTACTAGAATCTCTAATACTTCAGTACTTTTTTACTATATGAGCAAATACTGAAGTACTTGTATCAGTACTTCGGATCCCGGAAGAACTACTAATACTACTACACATTAGGGGAGAATGGGGGAATTACAGTCAGTAAGAATTATTTCTTATTTTCTGAAAAAGAAATGTCTTTAGAACCAAAATGGAATAGTTGACAGATACTTTATCAATCATTCTTCGAAAGTAGAAGCATAAAAGTGAAGAAAGCTAATAAATAATTAAGCCAGCATTGATTATAAAAATCTCTGAATTGACCGCAATTGTCCGACGTGTTTGGTAATTACGGTCGCCTCTTGGGTAACCGCAGTCAGCTTTCGGGAGACTACCTACGGTCATCTTTGGGGTAATGCCAGTTGATCACTAGCAGGGTTCGGCGTCTAACCTAAAATTCCGGCGTTATTTCAAGACTGAAATGTCCATCAAATTGAATGTATTTTCTATGTAAATCATGCTATATATCAATTCTTATTTCTTTCTCACTGAATTTGGATGAATTCTACCAATTTTGTAGTATAAATATATACCGTGATGTTTACGTTGTGACAGTCACTCGACTGTAATTTCCCCGTACAAGCGACTATCGTTACCCCCAAAAACGAGTGAATTTGTTATATTGAATAATAAATATTTATATGATGTGATCGTTTTAATATGGGCGAAATGGAAGCTGAAGAACCAAAGAAGTCATGAATAACGGTTAGATGTGATTTTAATTACTAAAAATTTCGCAAAACCCTTATTAAAAATACATCGATTCTTATAAGAAAAAGAACGTAAAATAAGAATCACCAGATTTTTATTAATTTATGTTGGTTTAATAGGCACGGCATAATAAATTAGTCGATAATCATGTATGTAAACGGATAGAGACAAAAAAAGTTTAATATAACTGTTGGTTTATGTAAAATACAGGTGACCGGCATTGCCTGATGACTGTGATTCCCTCATTCTCCCCTACTCATTTGCCAGTAGTTCAACTACTGAAATACAAGAATAAAATACTAATCGCCAGTAAAAAATTACTAGACTCAGTAATTTATTACTGAGTACTTTAGTAATACTTTTCTATAAGGGATGTTATCGATGTTAGTTTTAAGTGCCTATAATAAAGCCTTGTGTCCACGATCTAATTAGAACTTGGTCTAAGATCTGGGACGGAAAAAAAATTAACCAATTGCATCTTTGTCCCAGATCTTCGACCAAGTTCTTGAATCGTGGACACAAGGCTTTAAGCCTGGCTCCGACATTCATAGTTGGATCTTATATTTGAAATCGTATTAAATTCAGTTTCAGATGTGTATAGGTAACGTTTTTTAAAAGGCACACATTAGACGTCGACTAAACATCGAATAGACGTCTAGGCCAAAGCAAGCAATTCACAATATTTTTTACCTTGTTTCTAAATATTTATCTCACTTTTAGCAAATGTAGACAAAGTACAAAACATACGCTTATTTTGACGCACATAGATCGAATCAAAAGGCACACATTAGACGTCGACTAAACATCGAATAGACGTCTAGGCCGAAGCAAGCAGTCCACAAAGTAAATCTCGAAATTTTATGAAAAACTCTTTTCCGATGGTTTATATATCACAAATAGATTGCTAAAATACTCAGAGCAAGAGACGTCTAAATTGCCATATTTCTAGACATTCATTTAGATTAGACGTACTCTAGACTTCTTCGACGTCGATTAGATGTCGAATCGACATCAGCGTTCTGGCTGGGTCTACAGGACTTTTCTAATGTCAAACTGTGCAGTGCAGATCATATTGTCCTCCCTACAACTTTATAAATTAAAGAGTGAGGTTAGATGGGCCGGCACATTTCGCCGAAGTAAACAGCTGTATTCTACATCTAAATGTTGTAAATACATAAAAATCCGTAAAATCTAAAACGAATACAATAAGAAAAATCTTAAAAAATACTTTAAAGCTCGCACTACACAACCCTAATACCAATTATTATAACTATCCAACAGAACTTTAAGAATCGAGGGCCTAATTATTATATAGTTAGCAATTATACATACCTTCTTTAACAGAGTCGACATTTCGTTATACTTATAGGCAAACCACGTCGAACGTTCACTGCAACACACAAAACTGGCAGCGAAAACGCGGGTAATCCGTTCTCTTCTAGATCTCCTTCTCTTCTGAAATTCTCGCGATCTTACTCTGAAGCTCCTCGAGTGATTCTCGATCTCGATGTTATTCGATACCTTCAATGTATCGATACATATATTGATGGCGTCACAATGACGTCAAAATGACATCATTCTGACGTTTTCGTGACTTTTTGTTCTCCTTGGGTATTGGGGAAACATATGTCATACTTATTTTGTCCGAGTTTTTCTGAAAAACGTTCCAATTCGTATAAAAATTCTGAGAAAATATGAAAATTTTTATAGAAATTCTGATTTAAAAAATATTGTATATTAAAAATAATTCTAAAAAATATTTTTCCATGAGGAAAATCCTGATTTATTTCTGCCGTGTTTCTGCTGCCACATCGTGACAACACATCATGATCGATTTCTGCTATACATCTGCTGTCGATAATTAATATTGTAGGCTCTGTTTGTTATTAGCTGCATTTCTAGCATCATATCGTGACGGTATACCGTGCTTCGTTTCTGCTGCATTTCTGCCATCACATCGTGCTGGCACATTGTGCTGGCAGAACCAAAGCTTAATGAGTGACGCAGCGAAGCGGAATCTGCTGCAAATTTGTGATTGAATCTGCTGGCATACTGCTAGCATTTTGCTATCTGGGTAGTGTTGTTATGAGACAATGTGATATATTTTATTGATTATGTTAATTAGTATGCATTTGTGATTGGGCTGGTGCAAATCCAGCCCAAAGAAAATTTGTTCAGGGTGAAAGAGTATTTCAAGCAGGGCATATCATTAAATGCGGTAAAAATGTACAAAACTCCAAAAGTGATGTGGTTAGCTTTACTGCTTTATTCTTGCAAACGTCTAGTCTGAAAGAAAATCCTCATGAAATTAAAGGAAAAGTGACGACAAGTGGAAAAATTGTATGTTATACCTATTCATGCAAGGCCGGTTTAGGAGAAAAATGTAACATATCATAGCCACTCTGCTGTACCTCTACCAGTAAGTTCAAATTTCAAGCTGTTTATACTTGATACTCTTTGAATTCATTTTATCACTTATATAAATATCTATATATTCATTCATCTTATGTAATCATAATAATTATATACAGAGTGATTCGAAACAACCTTTTACCGTTAAAAGTACAGATTCGTGACAAAATTCTGAGACGACTTTTTCTCTTGCAAAATTTTGTTCGAAGCTTACTTTCTGAGTTATCAAGCAAAATACTTACCCTATCGCTGGCCGAGTACAGGAGATAGACAGGAGCGGCGCGACTCACCATTAGACGCGGGCGCTTACGTCGGGTGCCCGCTGCGCGATCAGTCGATCGATCAATGGATCGATCTGCGTCCTAATATTTACTGCCAGCACAGAAAATCTACAGTTCGCGTTATGAATAGATTTTCAGAACTGGCAATAACATTGGATAACGATAACCACAATGATACACGCACACACATGCAAGCACGTTCACTCATTCGTGTTATTGTTTTCTCTCACAAACTTCACTTAAATACACTTAACTTTACTCTTTTTACTCACATACTTAAAAATGTGCAATTATATTATTAACAATACACAATGAGTCACTTACTATGTTTACGCAAGCGTTACTTCTGTAGTAAGTTACTTAAATTATCGTTTACGATAATTCACTCCGCGTAAACGGAGGTCTCTGTATAATTCACTCCGCGTAAACGGGAGTCTAGCAGAATTATCGTAAATTACTACAGAAGTAATGCTAGAGCTCGAAAAAAGTAGGTATTCTTGTCCGCCATTCAATTTTACAGAATCGATATTTCAGCTTCATTTTTACATTAATCGCGACACCGAAAAGCGTATTGACGCTTACAAAAAGGTTATGTTTTCACAGATGATTGGATTCAAAATGGCGGACGAGAATACTCACTTTTATAGAGCCTTAAGCCTTGTGTCCACGATCCAAGAACTCGGTCCGAGTTTCGGTTTAAGCCAATCAACTTGCAGCTCTTACAGAAAGGTAGCAGTTTCATTGGCTTAAACCGAAACTCGGACCGAGTTCTCGGATCGTGAACACAAGGCTTTAGTAATGCTTGCGTGAACGTGGTAACTGTCACTCGCTGTGTTTACAACAAGATGCACTGTTATCCTTTGAGTGTAGAAAGGTGTAGAGGTGCGCGATGGCTAGAGATGGCGCGCACCTCTACACCTTTCTACACTCAAAGGATAACAGTGCATCTTGTTGTAAACACAGCGAGTGACAATTACCACGTTCACACGAGCATTACTTCTGTAGTAATTTACGATAATTCTGCTAGACTCCCGTTTACGCGGAGTGAATTATGCAGAGACCTCCGTTTACGCGGAGTAAATTATCGTAAACGATAATTTAAGTAACTTACTACAGAAATAACGCTTGCGTAAACATAGTAAGTGACTCATTGTGTATTGTTAATAATAATTGCACATTTTTAAGTATGTGAGTAAAAAGAATAAAGTTAAGTGTATTTAAGTAAAGTTTGTGAGAAAAAACAATAACACGAGTGAGTGAACGTGCTTGCATGTGTGTGCGTGTATCATTGTGGTTATCGTTATCCAATGTTATTGCCAGTTCTGAAAATCTATTCATAACGCGAACTGTAGATTTCTGTGCTGGCAGTAAATATTAGGACGCAGCTCGATCCATTGATCGATCGACTGATCGTGCAGCGGGCACCCGACGTAAGCGCCCGCGTCTAATGGTGAGTCGCGCCGCTCCTGTCTATCTCCTGTACTCGGCCAGCGATAGGGTAAGTATTTTGCTTAATAACTCAGAAAGTAAGCTTTGGACAAAATTTTGCAAGAGGAAAAGTCTCAGAATTTTGTCACGAATCTGTACTTTCAACGGTAAAAGGTTGTTTCGAATCACCCTGTATATTACAGTATAAACAAACAATTTGCATTGGTGGTTAACCTCATTTTTTGTAAAATATTGTTTACCTGGCAGTATGTAATCGGTTTTTTGAAATGTAATGAGCATAGTTTCATTCTTGGTGTGACCACTTGTACTTTCAAAGCAATTTTTTATGCTTTTAATTAGTCAACTTTTTCCTATGCCAAACTTTTTCCAAATATATTTTTAACGTAAACAAAACGTAGGCTTGGATTTTTTTGTGCTTTACTTCCACAACCATTCACCACACAACAATCTATATTTAAACTTTTAGAACGCGGAGAAAATATCCCGCAATCCATAATAATAATTAATTAATTAATAAAATAGCACCGGATTACAATTCAGCAGACACCAACTGTTGTACAACTGTTGAGTTTGTCTTATTAACACTCTGCGTTGATTGGTTGGTTCTAGAAGTAAGAGCCAATCACGTTCGACTGCTACTGAGCGGCTGTGTCTCGTGAACGCGCCCAATGCTCTACTATGCAAACAGGGTGTTATGGGCTTCTTAATTAATAACTGTTTATTAATTATAATACACTTTATTGTGTGTCTCTTGTTACATGCTCTCGTGTCCCTGGCTAACGCTGTTCTACCGTGTCGCTCTGAGATCGCTACTGCTGCGCCACCTCACGTTCACTATCTTTAGTTATCTTAAGCCTCGTTTACACAGCCATAGACTTATTACTTCAACCATAACATCTCCCTTCTTTATAAAATAAAAGTAAACATAACATCTCTCTTCTTAAAAAAAAATAAAACATTACAGCTCACCTATAACTAAACTTAAAAACTGTGAGCGATCTCTGTGTTCACAATAAATGGTTGAGTTCTCTGTTCACCGTACATATATAATCCCTTAAACAAAACGGTTTGTTTACAATTCTACCAGCCCTAGTTCTTACAATTGGTTTTTGTTGTGTCGCTGTTTCCACAACAGATTGTTGAGGCTCTTCAGTTTCAGTAATACGGTTATTACTCTCAAATTGATTCTCTGTAGACGAATCCATGATATCAGTTTCCTCAACAAATCTTTTTCCAACTGTAAGCGCTCTTCTGTTTCTCTCAATTACATTTTCTTGTTCTGTCTTTATCTTGTATGATCGAGGATTATCGGATAAACCAACTACTTTTCCTCCTTGATGAGGAAGTCGCTTGTTTTCACTATGTATTTTACTGTATCACCGATTTTAAGTTGCTTTAACTCTTTTGAGCCTCTATCATAATATCTCTTTTGCACCACTTGTCTTCTCTCTAATTCCTCAACAAACGCTTTTCTTTTGACCCCTGCTCTATTCCCATCCGGTATTATATTCCTTACTCTTCGACCATACAAGAGCTCCGATGGTGTAATACCACTAGCATCAATTGGCATGTTTCTAAGCTGAAGCAATCCTAACTCTACATCTTTTCCTTCCTGCACAATTTTCTTTAATATTCTTTTTACTGTCTGAATATGCCTCTCAGCCAATTCGTTTGACTAATGATGAATTGGTGTTGTCATTATATGCTTAAAACCCCAATTGCTTGCAAATTGCTTAAACTTAGAACTCGAATATTGTGTGCCAGAGTCTGAGTATAAAATTCGTGGTATTCCATGTCTCGCAAATATTTTCGTTAGTGAATCTATTGTCGTTTCCGATGTTATATCATTTAGCTTATCTATTTCTATATATTTACTGTAAGTATCTACTATTATAACGTATCGTTTCCCTAGCAGAAAAAATATGTCAGTCGCCAGTATTTCCCACGGCTTTCTCGGTAACGCCTTCCTTAACATTGGTTCTTTAGAGTTTGACCTTTGGAACGATCTACAAGTATCACAGTTATCAATTACATCTTCTATGTGTTTCGACATACCGGGCCAATACAACAGTTTCCTAGCTAACGCTTTACACTTTTTTTTTCCAAAATGCGCATAATGTATATTTTTTAACATTAGTGATCTGCATACACGAGGTACTACTATACATGAGTTTTTATATATTGTCCCTTTGCTCTCACTCAATTCTTCTTTATATGAATAATACGTGTGACGTGACATTGTCGCGTCCACCGCCCAGACGGTAGCTCGGCCGAGGGGAGGGTCGGGGATGGCGCCTCGACCAGAGTACGGGAGGGTTATTCGCGACTTAACTAATCTGCGAGCGAGCTTTGTAAATAGACAGGTGGTGCCGGAGCGGACGATCCACGGAGGACCGATGTAACGACGTATGTCGCAACGAGGGAGAGAAGGAAGCTGGGGGAACGCTGTACGGAGTGGCTGGCCGACGGGCGGGCCGCTTGGGCCTACCGCCGCGGAGATGCGCAGAATGCCTCGCACACTGCACCCCGGGCCGTACCGTCACACAAGGAAGGGCGCGACACCGCGACCGCGGCGCGGGCAAGCGACCCAGATGCCTCCCCGACGATATCCAGGGCACCGAGCAGCATAGCCATGGCCTGGCCAGCCGGGCTAAAGCTGAGAAGGGCCCACACGTGATGGCAGCCGATTCAAAGGATCGCGGGCAGGCGGAAAGCATCAGAAGCGGCGCCGCGAACACGGCGGCGCGCGCGACGGATCGGCGGGACGGAACATCGCGAGCTTGGAGCGCATGCGCGGAGGCCCAACGTGTTCTCGCCGGGCCGGCCGTTCTTCACTGTCGTGCGAGCGCTATCCGAGGAGCCATCCCCGAACGCAGCCCTGAGGGAACAAAGCGGCCAAGCAGGACAAAGGCAGAAAACTTGTAAGATCTCCACTCCGGTGCTACCGTACTATCGTTGGCTCGATCTCGGCCATGGCATTAGACTATTTAGTAGTAACATTTACCGATTAGAATACCGCCTTTACTGATACCGACTTTCGTCGGAAATAACTTTGTGCTCGCGAGCCCGGCCGAGATCGTGCCTGGAAAATATATTGTGAAGCCCTCCCCGGAAACTCTTGCGCGGCCGACAGTCATTTCGTGTTTCGTGCGTCTGGATTATGTTTACCGTATCGCGTTCATTGTGTCGAGACTATCGTTGTCTCACGTATATTGCGTCAATTACCGCTTCGTGTTCGTCTTTTGCGTCGAGGTCGTAATGAGCGTACCGCGTTCAGAGTATCGAGACTGCCGGTATTTCGCGTTGGTTGTGTTCAAGACGCGATTAGCATCGCGTATCGTTGCCGCGCCCGTTCGGGGAAAATTCCACGGGCGAGCAGGGCGGTAACGCTCCCCGTGAGGTATTGCGCCGCGCTCTCGCGCGCGCGTGAATTGTCGTGCGTACCCGAAAAGAGTCCCGCGGATATATTGTGTTGCTAAAAGTCGCGTAGTGCCGCGTACCGTGCATACAAGTATCGTCGCGGTCTCTCGCCGGGGAAAGTAGTACGGGTGTGCTACATGGTCGTTGTTTAGGTATCATTTCGCGACTACCGATTAGTTTACCGTGTGCGTGTGTAGAAGAGACCATTTCGCGTATACCGATCCGTTTCCGTGTAAAGTGTCGTCCGTTACATTTACGTTGTATTAATGTCGTTTCGCGTCTGCCGGTTAATTGCCGTATCCGTTGTCGTTCGGCGTACGCCGCGAGCGGGGCGGTCGAGTGTGTGTGCGGGAATCCAAGTGTGTGTGTGATAATTTGCGGCGGCAAGTCGCGTACCGCGGGCATGCTTCTCGCGTAAGAGAACTTGTAGAGCATGAGACTCGCGTCTAAATCGTGTGAATGAGATGCGTGGCTGAGTCGTGTGTATGAGATTCGCGTCCCGCGAGTAGTACGGTATCTTCGCGATTGCGAGTAGGGTGACGTGCGTTCGAGGCGTTACTTCAAGCGGCGGTCGCCAGCGAGGCGACCCGACTTCACTTCATATTATTACCCTTCTGAAATATATGATTATTTATTATCTAATTTTGTGTTGATTGCGCTGCGCTCCCTCTCCTACTCTCCTCACAACAAACTACGTAACCGACGCCCTGAGCTTGCGTTCGGGCCGTGGATGTATATTTGCGTCGTATTGATAAAACGTGGTGCGCGTAATCGCACCTGGCGCCCATACGGAATCTTTAGCGAAAGAATCTGTTACCGTAGATACCTCAAGGAAATTCTGTCGCGGATACCTCGGAGCTACCGTCTATCATATTAGTGAATTTGCGGCAGCGCCCCTTCGGCTGGCGAGACCGAAGGAAAACGGGTCGCAAAATTTTGGCGCCCAACGTGGGGCGATCTCGCTTAAGAAAACGGAAAAATTTGTGGAAGAATTTGAGGAGAGCGAGCGTGCGCAATAATTAAATGTGTTTGAACCCGATATTTTCTATATGTGTTGAACCTACTGTTTTTTTTTTGCCTATACCGTTTCGTTTACCGCGTATGAGAGTATTAGATATTATTATTTCGGCTCTGGAATGTCGGTGCCACACTATTTGCGCGACCTTGGTTATTGAGTTCGCTTTGTTTGGTTTGCCTGCGTTGTTTGGGAACTGCGCGCTTCCTTTCCGTTTCTTTCGCCGAATTCCTGCGTGTTTACCGCGAGCGGGATGTTATTGCCGTCGACTCTAGTATAGGATATTATGTTGATTTTCGCCGTGACGATCCTTTGTGCGTAGCGACTTTCGATATTATCGCGACTGGCATACGTTCCGCGTTATTATTGTCGATCTTTTCGCGTATGATCGGGGCGGAAGTGGGATAGGATACCTGTTTCCGTTCGCGTGTGTTACCTTTTTGTTGCGTGGCTCCCGCGGATAGGACCGCGAGGAGAAGGTCAGGATTCGCGAGATGCGGGAGGGAAGTTCGCCATATAGTTGGATTACGAAATTAAATACCGAGCAGGTCATCCAACATTTAGTAGATCGGGACTTAGATACTAGCGGGATACTTCCGGTTTTGCGGGCGCGTTTATTGAAATTCGAGCAGGCGAGAGTCGAGGCGATGGACCCGGTGTCCGTGCCCAACCCCGACGCGGAAACGGCCGGTTTCGACGCGGTACCACCCGCGCAGGGGGAGGCGCCGGGAGGGGGGGCGCCGTACATCGGAATAGGGTTACCTCGAACGCCACCTCGTCAACCTCTCGAATTGGGGGCGACAGGGACTCTCGTGAACACGGGGGTGCAGGGTACGCCGTCTCGTCCGACTTTTGACCTGCCGCGTTCGGCGTTTGAGCTGCCGCGTCCGACTTTCGAGTTGCCGCGTTCGTCTTTTGAACCGTCGCATCTGACTTTCGAATCAAAGGGATTAGGGTCGAGTTACGAACGGAAGCGGGGAGGCGCGAGGGAACAGAGCGCTAACTTTCCGACACCCCCGCGTGTCGAGTCGGTGCCATTTGCGACGGAGAGACGATCCGCGCGGGGATCCGCGTCCGAGGCGTATACCTTGATGCGGAAGTGGAATCTCCACTTCTCGGGAAAGCGAGGTAGCGATGCCGAGGCGTTCCTTCTGCGAATAAAGGAAGCCCGTGCCATTATTCCGATCGATGACGCGGACCTGTTCAAGTGCTTACCACTTTTTTTGTCGGACGTAGCGCTGTATTGGGTGCGGCTCGAAAGTCAAAACTGGCGTAGTTGGAATGACTTTGAAAGCGCGTGGAGGGCCCGGTTCGGTGACCCCCGATTATCAATACATGCTTCGGGAGGAGGTCCTGCGGAGGACCCAGGGGGAGTACGAAGCCGCCGCAGACTATCTGACGTGTTTGCGCGCTCTTTTCGGTCGAATGAACCCCCCGTGGAGTTTATCGGAGCAATTAACATTCGCACACCGAAATTTGTTACCGCGCTTGCAGATCGCGATACGTCGTCAGGAGTTCCGCGATTTCCACGCTTTAGAAGATTTGGCCACGCGGGTGGAGCGTAGTTTTGCTCGCGGACAAGTACTATCGGGCCCCGTTACCGCCAGAACAGTCTATCTTCCCCGATTGGCGTACCACGCGCCAAAAGGGAAGCCGAAAAATCCGATCACCGTCGCCGCCGGGGAGGCGGTGGGCCGCAAGACCGGAAGTAAAAAGAAAACCGCGAAATCCACAGCATTCGCGACTAGCCCTGCCGCTCCGGCGAGCCCGAGAATCGCGGATGCCGCGGCGGGAATCGGGGTGGGCGACGCGAGTATGCAGTGCTGGAACTGCGAGAAGACGGGACATCGCGCGCGGAATTGTAGGGAGGCTCGGCAAACCCACTGTTATCGGTGCGGGAAGCGCGGATTTACCACGAGGACTTGCCCAGCGTGTTCGGGAAACGCGGGAGGGAGTTCGTAGGACGGGTCCCTACGGCCCCGAGTTTTGAAACAAGGACCCGACCCGTGGATACCGCGGCGGAGGCGCTCACGCACTCATTTGTTACCTTCGAGCCCGCCGAGTTACCGCCCCTTCGGTACTTTAGAATTCGCGTAGGTGGACATTCGGTATTAGCGCTTGTGGACTCGGGATCGAGTCGCACTCTTATCGGTCGCGAGGGAATGCGGATTGCGGAAAGCCTAGGTCTGTCGATCGCGCGCGAAGGCGGAGCGCGCATCCGGATGGCGAACGGCCAAATAACCGCGATTCAGGGTAACGTTTCCTTGCCGATGCGGTTGAAGGGCCGAAGTCATGAAGTGACCGTGGGGGTATTGCCAGATTTAGCGGTGTCATGCATTGTCGGGATGGACTTTTTGACCAGGTTCGGTATCGCGTTGGATTTCGCGGCGGCCGAATGGTACTTCACGGATAGACCGCACATTCGCTACCGTTTCGACAGGGACGGGATATCTTCGGTCTGTGGACTAGCACAGCTAACACCGGATCAAAAGAATACGCTGGATTTTTTTTTACGAACGATACCCACTCCACCGGAAGACCCGGGAATTACTAGTTTGACCGAGCATAGAATCGATGTAGGGGGCCACGCGCCGATTAAACAGCGTTGCTATCTGGTATCGCCGAAGGTTCAGGAAGCTATTCGCGCGGAGGTGAATAAAATGTTGAAAGCCGGAATTATCGAGCCTTCTTCGAGCCAGTGGTCGAATCCGATAGTTATGGTGAAAAAACCGAACGGCAAATACCGGTTTTGTATAGATTTCCGCGGAGTTAACGAGATCTCAAAGAAAGACGCGTATCCGATACCGAATATGGAGGGTATCACAAATAAATTGCGGAAAGCAAAATACATATCGACCATTGACTTGAGCCAAGCGTATTTCCAAATACCGTTAGCTAAAGATAGCCGCGAAATCACCGCTTTTTAGTGTCCCCGGGATGGGACTATTCCATTTTCGCAGAATGCCGTACGGACTGCATAACGCCCCGGCTACATTTCAAAGATTGCTCGATACGCTAATAGGCCCGGAAATGGAACCGTTTCGCGTTTAACTATCTAGATGACATAATTATCGCGACGGAAACGTTCGAACAACACATGGAGTGGTTAAAACGCGTGCTAGATAAAATATCGGCAGCAGGCCTAACGATAAACTCGGAAAAATGCGAGTTTTGTCGACCGCAAGTACGGTACCTAGGATTCATCGTCGGAAAGGGGGGCCTCGCGACCGATCCCGAGAAAATACAGCCAATTTTGAGGTACCAAGCGCCGCGAAATATTAGACAGCTGCGCAGGTTTTTAGGAATGTCCTCGTGGTACCGCAGATTTATACCGCAATTTGCCGCGCTTAGTGAACCGCTTACTCGCCTTTTAAAGAAAAACAGGCGCTGGGAGTGGGGGGATGACCAGTGTCGCGCCTTCGATCGCATACGAGAGCACCTCATGTCTGCCCCGATACTAGCGTGCCCGAATTTCGAGGAGCCCTTCGTATTACAGACCGACGCGAGTTCGGCGGGTTTGGGGGCTGTACTTACGCAAAAATTGGAGGGCGAAGAACGGGTAATCGCGTATGCCAGTCGCGTGTTGACGGATCCCGAAAGAAAGTATTCGGTAACGGAACTGGAGTGTTTGGCCGTGGTGTGGGCGATCCAGAAGTTCCGGCCCTACTTAGAGGGATATAGATTTACCGTCATTACAGATCATAGCAGCTTGCGATGGTTACACAACCTGAAAAATCCTACAGGTCGATTGGCCCGTTGGGCCCTCGAACTGTTGGAATATAACTACACCGTGGAATACCGGAAGGGAGCCTTGCACCACGTGCCGGACGCGCTATCGCGAATGTACGAGGGGGAGGGGGAGAGCGCCGTTGACGTGAACGCCGCTGTAGAGATCGCGGAGTGTGAGGACACGTCCGACGTATGGTACCGCAAAACGTTATAATGAAGTAGCTACCGACCCGAAAAGATTCGCGCATTGGAGGATAGTCGAGGGGAAATTATACTTTTTGCGACCGAAGCCGGTCATCTCGGATATCGTGGAGGACCTTGACCGGTGGAAGTTAGTGTTGCCGCGAGAACTTCGCGCGGAAGCCCTTCGCGAATCGCACGACGCTCCTCAAGCCGGTCCATTTAGGTATCGAGAAAAACCTACCAACGCGTCGCCGTTTCTTACTACTGCCGAACTTGTTCCGAGACGTAGCGAAACATGTCCGAACGTGCGACATATGTCAGCGAACGAAGGTAGAGCAGGCGAGTCCCCGCGGGGTGGATGGGACGCCGTACAGTTCGAGGGACCGTGGACCGCCGTCGCCGCGGATATCGTAGGGCCGCTGCCCCGCAGTAAGGCCGGATATCAATATATATTAGTAATTCAAGACCTTTTTACAAAATGGGTGGAAATCCGGGCGTTACGGGCGGCCCACGGGGCCAAAGATAAAGAGGCTCTTGAGGATTTGATCGTGTCGCGATGGGGCACACCGAAGACCCTCTTGACGGATACGGGACAGAGTTTATAAACAAAGTAATGAGAGGGTTTGCGGAAGAAAACGGGATAACTCACGTCACGGTACCTCCCTACCACCCTCAGGCGAACCCGGTGGAAAGGGTGAATCGGGTGTTAAAAACGATGATTGTGGCCTATATCGAGAAGGATCATAGGGAGTGGGACAGACATTTATTGCGTTTGCGTTTCGCGTATAATACGGCGAGCCATTCATCGTTGGGTACCTCGCCGGCATTTTTGAATTTTGGACGCGAATTGGTACCGCCCGACACGTTGCGCGACCGTCGGGAGAGCGTTGCCGAGACCGAAAGCGGGAGACCCTGCGGAATGGTCACGGCGAATGGCGGAAATGCGCGCGGTTAGAGAATGGGTGGCGGAAAACTTAGAGCAGGCAAACCAACAGCAGGCCGCGAGATATAATCTCCGGAGGCGACCGCGTAGATTTTGCGTAAATGATTTAGTGTTAAGGCGGCAGCACGTACTGTCGTCTGCCGTACAGAATATCGCGGGAAAACTGGCACCAAAGTTTCAGGGACCGTTTCGAATTAAGCGAGTGATCTCTTCGGTCGTCTACGAGTTAGCACGGCCGGACGGGTCACCCGTCGGGAAAGTACATGTCCAAGACCTAAAGCCCTACCACCTTCCTGCCCCTGACAAATAGGATACCTAGGATACCGACGATGGCGTCAATCGAGACCCGCACCCTAAGTATAGTAGGGGCGTGTCTCGCGAGGCCCAGGGTTCGTCTCGCGTGCGGTCGCATGCGCCCGGTTTGGGGTCGGTGTCGGAAGTCAGGAGAGATCGCGGAAGGAGGCGGGCTGCGGGAGTTTTCGGGGCCCACGGTAGGGCATGATTTAGCTTTTTTTTTGTATTGGCCTGGTGGCATGACTGGTGCCGGAGTGGTGGTCACTGCTGTCGGGGCCGGAATCCCTCGGCTTTCGTCTGGGAGGGGGGAGTTGTGACGTGACATTGTCGCGTCCACCGCCCAGACGGTAGCTCGGCCGAGGGGAGGGGTCGGGGATGGCGCCTCGACCAGAGTACGGGAGGGTTATTCGCGACTTAACTAATCTGCGAGCGAGCTTTGTAAATAGACAGGTGGTGCCGGAGCGGACGATCCACGGAGGACCGATGTAACGACGTATGTCGCAACGAGGGAGAGAAGGAAGCTGGGGGAACGCTGTACGGAGTGGCTGGCCGACGGGCGGGCCGCTTGGGCCTACCGCCGCGGAGATGCGCAGAATGCCTCGCACACTGCACCCCGGGCCGTACCGTCACACAAGGAAGGGCGCGACACCGCGACCGCGGCGCGGGCAAGCGACCCAGATGCCTCCCCGACGATATCGCATGGCACCGAGCAGCATAGCCATGGCCTGGCCAGCCGGGCTAAAGCTGAGAAGGGCCCACACGTGATGGCAGCCGATTCAAAGGATCGCGGGCAGGCGGAAAGCATCAGAAGCGGCGCCGCGAACACGGCGGCGCGCGCGACGGATCGGCGGGACGGAACATCGCGAGCTTGGAGCGCATGCGCGGAGGCCCAACGTGTTCTCGCCGGGCCGGCCGTTCTTCACTGTCGTGCGAGCGCTATCCGAGGAGCCATCCCCGAACGCAGCCCTGAGGGAACAAAGCGGCCAAGCAGGACAAAGGCAGAAAACTTGTAAGATCTCCACTCCGGTGCTACCGTACTATCGTTGGCTCGATCTCGGCCATGGCATTAGACTATTTAGTAGTAACATTACCGATTAGAATACCGCCTTTACTGATACCGACTTTCGTCGGAAAATAACTTTGTGCTCGCGAGCCCGGCCGAGATCGTGCCTGGAAATATATATTGTGAAGCCCTCCCCGGAAACTCCTTGCGCGGCCGACAGTCATTTCGTGTTTCGTGCGTCTGGATTATGTTTACCGTATCGCGTTCATTGTGTCGAGACTATCGTTGTCTCACGTATATTGCGTCAATTACCGCTTCGTGTTCGTCTTTTGCGTCGAGGTCGTAATGAGCGTACCGCGTTCAGAGTATCGAGACTGCCGGTATTTCGCGTTGGTTGTGTTCAAAGACGCGATTAGCATCGCGTATCGTTTGCCGCGCCCGTTCGGGGAAAATTCCACGGGCGAGCAGGGCGGTAACGCTCCCCGTGAGGTATTGCGCCGCGCTCTCGCGCGCGCGTGAATTGTCGTGCGTACCCGAAAAGAGTCCCGCGGATATATTGTGTTGCTAAAAGTCGCGTAGTGCCGCGTACCGTGCATACAAGTATCGTCGCGGTCTCTCGCCGGGGAAAGTAGTAACGGGTGTGCTACAATGGTCGTTGTTTAGGTATCAGTTCGCGACTACCGATTAGTTTACCGTGTGCGTGTGTAGAAGAGACCATTTCGCGTATACCGATCCGTTTCCGTGTAAAGTGTCGTCCGTTACATTTACGTTGTATTAATGTCGTTTCGCGTCTGCCGGTTAATTGCCGTATCCGTTGTCGTTCGGCGTACGCCGCGAGCGGGGCGGTCGAGTGTGTGTGGGAATCCAAGTGTGTGTGTGATAATTTGCGGGCGGCAAGTCGCGTACCGCGGGCATGCTTCTCGCGTAAGAGAACTTGTAGAGCATGAGACTCGCGTCTAAATCGTGTGAATGAGATGCGTGGCTGAGTCGTGTGTATGAGATTCGCGTCCCGCGAGTAGTACGGTATCTTCGCGATTGCGAGTAGGGTGACGTGCGTTCGAGGCGTTACTTCAAGCGGCGGTCGCCAGCGAGGCGACCCGACTTCACTTCATATTATTACCCTTCTGAAATATATGATTATTTATTATCTAATTTTGTGTTGATTGCGCTGCGCTCCCTCTCCTACTCTCCTCACAACAAACTACGTAACCGACGCCCTGAGCTTGCGTTCGGGCCGTGGATGTATATTTGCGTCGTATTGATAAAACGTGGTGCGCGTAATCGCACCTGGCGCCCATACGGAATCTTTAGCGAAAGAATCTGTTACCGTAGATACCTCAAGGAAATCTGTCGCGGATACCTCGGAGCTACCGTCTATCATATTAGTGAATTTGCGGCAGCGCCCCTTCGGCTGGCGAGACCGAAGGAAAACGGGTCGCATACGGTTTTGCGCTTTCACACACCTCATACCTATTTTCAGGCCAACCTTCACGAATATATTTTAACACACTCTGCAATTCGGCATCATTGCTCGTTTTTTCCTTTATATCATCTAATCTAATATCTGATACATTCAAACTTTGCTCAATCATTGCAACAAATGCCTCTATCTTTTCCTCTTCCAAATTACTGGAATCTTTTAAATGAGATCTACTTAAGTGATCTGCTACTACAATTTCCTTCCCGGAATATATTTTAACTCAAAATCAAAATTCTGCAAGCTAACTCATTCTTTGCAACCGCGGAGGACATTTGTTCATCGGTTTTTTAAAGATGGAAATCAGTGGCTTGTGATCAGTTTCTACTGTAAAATGTTGCCCAAACAGATATTAATTAAATTTTATACATCCAAATACTATGGCAAGACATTCTTTTTCAATTTGACTGTACATCTTTTCCGTAAGTGTCAACGCTCTTGATCCATAAGCCACTGGCTTACCCTCTTAAAAAATTACACATCCCATTCCTTCGCTCGATGAGTCTACACTCAATACAATGGGTTTGTTTGTATCGAAGTACGCTAAAACCGGCGGTTGACATAACACTTCTTTCATATTCATAAATGCTTTCTGTTGAGCAGTTCCCCATACAAATGGAACGTCTTTCTTTGTTAGTTCTCCTAAAGAAGCCGTTAATTGCGAGCAATTAGGTATAAACTTCGACACATAATTTATTGTCCCTAAAAATGTTAACAAGTCTTTTTTATTTTGAGGTTCACTCATTTTTTTAATTTCCTGAACTTTGGTGTCATCTATAGCAACACCCTCACCAGTTAATATATGACCTAAATATCTAACTTTTTTTACATTTATACGGCATTTATCCCAGTTAAATTTGATACCGAATTTTCGCGCACGTTCAAAAACTTCATTTGTTATTGCTTTAAGTTCTTCTTCTGTTTCAGCCCATATTAATACATCATCAATATAGATTTTCACATTTTTTATACCTTTAAATATCTGTTTGAATGTTCTATGAAAAACTTCCGGGCTTGAATTTAATCCATACGGCAATCTATTGAAATGATAACGACCAAACGGAGTGTTAAACGCAGTCAATTCGCGTGAATCTTTTGAAAGTTCTATCTGCCAAAAGGCTTTATTTGCATCTAGCGTTGTCAAGTATTTTGCTCCTTTTAACTTAGCCGAAATTTCATTTACTGTAGGTAATTGCAAGTGTTCTCTTTTAATACAACTGTTCAAGTATTGAGGATCTAAGCAGACTCGTATTGTTCCATCTGGCTTGCTTACAATTACTAAAGAGCTAACAAATTCTGTCGGTTTTTCTATTTTACTTATTACACCCATTTCTCTCCATTTTATCTAACTCTACCCTTAATTTATTTATTAACTTAAATGGGGGACATGCCTACAGGGTTCTATTTTCCCAACAGAATCTTTTTTCAGTTCTATTTTGTACTCAAAATCTTTAATTTTTCCTATGCCGTTAAACAGGTCTTTATATTTTTCTATATACTTTTCTTTGATCTCACCTTTGATCACATTAACAGCTTCTTCATATTCATCTTGAGGCATTCTTTTTATCATATTCAGTTCGCACGCAGAAGCTAGTCCTAGAATGGGAACCGCAGATCCTTGAAAAACCTGAAACTCTAACTGCTTTATTACATTACCTATCTTACACTTTAACTTAACCTTTCCTCGTGTTTCTATTTTCTCTCCTGTATAACTTGACAATTTTACATTCGTATTTTCTATTTCTTTTATACCTATTTTATCACATACGTTAGACGGTATTACATTACACTGCGCGCCTGTGTCTATTTTAAACGCAATTGTCTTATCTTTATAATCAGTAAGTTTTAAATGCTCAATCCAGTCTTTTCTTGCATCTATTACAACTACATTTATACTTTCTACAAATAACTCAGTAAGTTTATCATCATCAACTTTATCCTCCGTGTTTACAGCTTTTATCCACTTTTTCTCTTTATACATTTTCTGAAAATGATTTATCTTACCGCAACCTTTACAGTATTTTCCATATGCCGGACAGTTTTTATACCGGTGACTATATCCACAGCGTTGACAGCACTGTTGTCCTTGCTGGTTGTCTGCTGCTGGGTTTGCTGCTTCACGACCACGATGTTCCTTGTTTTGCTTGAAGTTCGCCGTTGTTTGTTTCTGCTTCTTGCTGAATTTCTTCCGAACCACCGCTACCTCTGCAGGCGCTTCGAACTGTTTTAATTGCTGATTGGCCAGTTCCGCTGCCTTACAAACTTGTATCGTTTTTTGTAAGGTTAGGTCACTTTCTCTGAGCAGTCTGTCTTTCAGCCGTTTGTCCGCTCTGCTAGCTACTACACAATCCCTTATCAAGCGTTCTTTTAAGTCTCCAAAGTTGCAATCTGCACTCAGTTTCTTTAAATCGGTAATATATGCGTCAAAAGTCTCGCCTTCGTGCTGATTTCGTGTGAAAAATATATGTGCATTTACACTCTCGTTTTTCTGTGGGACGAAATAATCTTCGAATCTCTGCATTACGACATTAAAATTTGTCTTTTCTTCTTCCGACAGTGTGAATGTGTTATACACATCGATACAGGTATCGCCAATGCTATGCGAAAGTAATGCTATTTGTACTTCGCCGGTCATGCGATCTGCTCCTGATGCCGTTCTGTAGATGAGAAATCTCTGCTTCCACCGTTTGAAGCCTTCAGCCGTCATATCGCTTAGATTTTCTGGGGGTTTCAATCCCAACATACTCGAACCATCGTTTCTCGAACCTTCGTTTCTCGTCGCCATCTTGTCGTTCTTACACACACTGATAATGTCCCTCTTATTAAAGACGTAGACTTTTACTTTATACTTTTCCGTACCGTTCACTCAAAGTTCTTTCGCTTGCCGCAGCGCCATGTTATGGGCTTCTTAATTAATAACTGTTTATTAATTATAATACACTTTATTGTGTGTCTCTTGTTACATGCTCTCGTGTCCCTGGCTGACGCTGTTCTACCGTGTCGCTCTGAGATCGCTACTGCTGCGCCACCTCACGTTCACTATCTTTAGTTATCTTAAGCCTCGTTTACACAGCCATAGACTTATTACTTCAACCATAACACAGGGCTTCTACTGCTTTTATTTCTCGCCACCAGATGTCATGACTACGGATGTCAGATCCCAATACATGCATGGCGCAATTTCAAGAGCAAACGGTCCGCAATACAGGTACGTTATGTTGTCTGCAAAATCTCAGCAACATGGCAGCAAAAAATGATTCGTCGCTCCATCTTGACCATCATGATGAAAACACGACAGCAACAACACATATGCGTTAACAGATAATGATTTCCATCCGTTGTTGGATACACGTCTTCAAGCTATGAAGTGTTTTAATTGTAGCTCGTTGGTAACAAAGTGTTAACAATATGAAATTGTCACACGTTTACATTTTTTCAGCAAAAAGACGTATAGTTTTCAAGATTTTTAAATATTATAAAAGAATATGCAAAGTGTGTGTGCGTGTGTGTGTGTGTGTGTGTGTGCATGTGTGTGTCGGATTGTCCGATAGATATGGCATCTAATGGGATCTGTTTCTCGTATTTCAAATATGACGAACGATGGTACAAGTATAAGAATGATATTTGCACAACTTGTACCTATCAGTTGTGTCGTGGAGACCACTTTTATAAAATAAAGTGAAGCACACTTTTGATGTAACATTTATAATGTAACCTTATTTTAGTTGATGGTGTCTTTATTTTTAAGGACTGATAATATTTAAGTAAGCACAAAACATAAAATGTACCTATATTAAATGTGAGTCTTATTCGGCCTGACTGGCAGTAATTTATTCTTAAAAGAACAAGAACAACGTTTCGACCCTTACTTTGGGTCCTTATCAAGTTATTGACAATGCTGAAACAATATGATTAACAATATGATTAACTCAATAGGCTACCCTTAAACAGTGGTGAAGTACAAAAAACTTACATAAATCATTGCGCGTCAAATTACTATATTACTGTCATAGTTAAAATTGCGTGAGTCGACGGACAGTTAGAAAGAGTACTTATTGAGGAGACATACTCGTCTCTTTTAACAAACAGGACTACTGATATACATGCTACATAAACAATCATAAAGCAAAATAAATAACAAGAGAGTGAAGTTTAGAGAGATGTTATACGGTCATAGACCATTGGTAAATTTTCTGTGTCTTTCTGAGAATTGATAGACTCTTTATATTTTTTAATAAACATCATTTCAGAAATTGCGCGTTTTTTAAGGTTGTGTTCCCTGTGTAAAATTTTAACATCTTGCCAATTAAAGTTATGACTGAAATCAGTTCTATGTTTGCTGACGACCAAGCGTTTAGTGGGGAGCTTATTAATATCCGCGGAATGTTCTTTCATGCGGGTTTCCAAATGTCTTTTTGTTGGACAGATATAGCAGGCATTGCCATCAGTGCAATCAAGTTTGTAAACAACCTCCGTGCATTTCTTATTGTCTAATATATCTTTCCCTTTTTTGATTAAAACATCCAATTTCTTAGGTACCGTGTATAAAGTCGTTAAGCCGGAATTGCTAAAAATGCGTCGTAAGTCCTCACTAAACGTTTTTACGTACGGTATGGATACATAATGTTTTAAGTCTAAGACATTGTTGTCCTCGTCATCGATACTGACACCATCATGAGAAATCAATCGTTTTTTAATTACACCGAGTCTCATTTGTATGTGTTTGTTCACAAGAGCATCAGGAAAACAGTTATTCGACAAGACGGATTTCACAAAGTTGATATTTTCTTTGTGAAAACGTTCGTCAGTACTTTGATAACATGACCAAACGCAGATTGATCAAGAAATTTGACAACTTAAAGCCTAAACACAATGAACCTCTTGATTCTTTTCTCAATATTGATACTAGCAAATGGGTAGTTAATATTAGTGGCAAACAAATTCCCGATAATATTTTAAAGATTCTTAGTTTAGGCAGTAAGTTTGGACTACCGGTCGATCGACATAATAGGAAAGACCGTTCGCAAATTGCCAGAGAACGTTGGTTTACGATACCAGTTGGTAAATAAAAAATTTTTATGTCTGTATACAGTCGTGTCCAAAAAATTCAAACAATTATTCTTCTCCAGTTCATACGTGAACTTGAGACGAGGATGATAATTATTAAACGCAGAGACAACATCGTTAAGTCTAGACTCTGGTATACATATAAAAATGTCATCAACATAGCGGTAAAATATATGGATCTGAAAGTCAAAGGATTGAATGCAAGAAGTTTCCAAATCGTCCATGACTATGTCAGCCAGAATCGGGTGAGAGGGGAGAACCCATCGGGCTACCGAAGATCTGCTCATAGAAGTCTCCATTGAAAGCAAAGCTGGTGGAATTTAGGATCATCTTGATGGCAAAAAGGAATTGCTCAAGATTCATCCGAGTTTCCCTCGATATTGCAGCCCATCTCTTTTCGATTCCGGTCAAAACAAGATCAACGGGTATGTTCGTGAACAATGCAACGACATCGAGGGAAACAAGGATGTGGTTTGGAGGAATGTTGCATTCTTTGATACTATTCACGAACGACCAACTGTCTTTAACATGAGATTTTGGTTTCGCGATAGCTTTATCAAGGATGTTATGTAAATAAGAGGCAATGTTGTATAAAGGGCTTCCGATAGCAGAAACAATTATGCGCAGCGGATAACCTTCTTTATGGATCTTCGGAAGTCCGTAGCACCGCGGGAAGTTCCCATTCGTACAATTTAAAACATTATAATCCCTCGAATCAATAATCTCATTATCTAACCACGATTTCACCAAACAATTAAGTTTCGAAGTGATTTTTCTAATCGGATCCTTATCCAATTTTCGGTAAGTGGAGGGATCATTAAAAAGTGTTTTCATCTGCGTAACGTAGTCGAGTCTGTCCATGATGACTGTGCTTTGACCTTTGTCAGCGTTCGTGACTAAAAGATTGGTATTGTCAAGAAGATATTTTTTGCAAATTGAAAACTGAGATAAAATGTGTCGATCGATAGGATTGAGACTCTTATTTGTCTTTATAAAATCATGTAACGAATTAGAAACCAAACAGCGCACTTCATTAACATTATCATCGTCGAACCAATATTTATTTAGTTCCAGATTTTTAAGAACGTCTAAAACAATTTGCGAACGGTCTTTCCTATTATGTCGATCGACCGGTAGTCCAAACTTACTGCCTAAACTAAGAATCTTTAAAATATTATCGGGAATTTGTTTGCCACTAATATTAACTACCCATTTGCTAGTATCAATATTGAAAAAAGAATCAAGAGGTTCATTGTGTTTAGGCTTTAAGTTGTCAAATTTCTTGATCAATCTGCGTTTGGTCATGTTATCGAAGTACTGACGAACGTTTTTACGAAGAAAATATCAACTTTGTGAAATCCGTCTTGTCGAATAACTGTTTTCCTGATGCTCTTGTGAACAAACACATACAAATGAGACTCGGTGTAATTAAAAAACGATTGATTTCTCATGATGGTGTCAGTATCGATGACGAGGACAACAATGTCTTAGACTTAAAACATTATGTATCCATACCGTACGTAAAAACGTTTAGTGAGGACTTACGACGCATTTTTAGCAATTCCGGCTTAACGACTTTATACACGGTACCTAAGAAATTGGATGTTTTAATCAAAAAAGGGAAAGATATATTAGACAATAAGAAATGCACGGAGGTTGTTTACAAACTTGATTGCACTGATGGCAATGCCTGCTATATCTGTCCAACAAAAAGACATTTGGAAACCCGCATGAAAGAACATTCCGCGGATATTAATAAGCTCCCCACTAAACGCTTGGTCGTCAGCAAACATAGAACTGATTTCAGTCATAACTTTAATTGGCAAGATGTTAAAATTTTACACAGGGAACACAACCTTAAAAAACGCGCAATTTCTGAAATGATGTTTATTAAAAAATATAAAGAGTCTATCAATTCTCAGAAAGACACAGAAAATTTACCAATGGTCTATGACCGTATAACATCTCTCTAAACTTCACTCTCTTGTTATTTATTTGCTTTATGATTGTTTATGTAGCATGTATATCAGTAGTCCTGTTTGTTAAAAGAGACGAGTATGTCTCCTCAATAAGTACTCTTTCTAACTGTCCGTCGACTCACGCAATTTTAACTATGACAGTAATATAGTAATTTGACGCGCAATGATTTATGTAAGTTTTTTGTACTTCACCACTGTTAAGGGCAGCATATTGAGTTAATCATATTGTTAATCATGTTGTTCAGCATTGTCAATAACTTGATAAGGACCCAAGTAAGGGTCGAAACGTTTGTTCTTGTTCTTTTAAGAATAAATTACTGCCAGTCAGGCCGAATAAGACTCACATTTATTAATTTGTTCACAGGCGAATAATTATTTTATTGTGTACCTATATTGTTTATATTTTATAACAAAATCTGGTTTCTTATTAATTAATTTTGTATATAATTTTGTTTATGCTTCTTATATAATTTAATTTATTGCCATTTTGTAATAGAACACAACATTTGTGGATATAAGTTTTCGTTTCAAAGATAGCAAAGAGAATTCCAAAAGAATTTGACATGAATTCGCAGTTTCCAAAATAAATTCCTCAACGAATCCCATTTCTGTCCGAAATGAATTCTTAAGTGATTCTTTACGAATTCGAAGTTATGTTGTAACCGGACACGTAGGGTCACGCGCGATACGACTCATTCATCAATATCTCCGAAAATCAAGAAAATTCGTGAAACACGGTCGCCACTCGATTTTCCCCTTTAAATCGAGAAAGGTAAGTATACTACTAACCGTATCTGTCGACTAATTCCCCTTTTTCTCTGTTTCAGGTGTTCCGGACTGCTGGTGCTGGCCGCTCGGCGTCTTGTCTCACGGTGGATCTCCTTCGTAGAAGCCGCTTACTACCAACGATGCTCTGGACCACGCTGGATCGTCACGGATGAAGCACCCACAGGATCGTCGCAGAATCTCAGGTAAGTACCGTGTACCGTATACGTATAACGTAAGCAATGTGCATTTATTCGCACTTAATTTCCGCAGGAATTTCGATAATCGAGGGATCTCCCGCTTGGAAGGTGACTCAGGAATGGTCACAGGATATCGTCGAATGATTTCTAACACTGAGGATATCACTTTGTATAAACAATGTATTTATTCGATAAATTTAGATAAATAGTCATTCAGTTCGATTACCGATGATTTACAGTCACTCGTGGTGTATC
>JASTWR010001377.1:0-46187 GCA_030770355.1 Harpagoxenus sublaevis
TTCAAAGATATTCTTTTAATTAATAACGATATCTTTCCTTTCTCTCCTTTCTCTACGGTAATTCTCTGCTTTTTTCTTCTTTCTTTCTCCTGCCTTCCGCCACGTGTCTTCGTTTGTGTAGTGATTGACCTCTGATTCTCTTTAGAGGTCTCCTTTCCTAAAGTCTGCGTTGCTGCGTCCTTAAAGTTCTTCCAGGCGACTCCTGCCTGCGTTCCCTCCGAAATTACGCGGAAGGGCGAGAGCTGCTCTGGAGATGTCAGGGACGGAATCACCCAATTATATGGCGATGATGATCCGTTGGAGCTAAGTGGCGTTGAATTATACTAGGCTGGACTCGTTGTTGATTTTTCTAAAGAGAAACATGGAATTTTAAGAAAGGAGCGATTCTGGCGTTTAACGCCTGAGAGTGACTGCGTGACGGTTGAGAGGCGTTTAGCGTTTTTGAGCGTCTGTGCGCTAGTCGAAAGGCGCCTAGCGCCTGTAAGCGGCTGAGCGTCTGAAGAAAGGCGTCTCGCGCCAGTGAGCGTCTGAGCGCTGAAAAATATTTTACCTGCAGGAGGCGATCCAGCGCGTTATTTTTGGGCTCGTATTGAGACAGGGAAGAGAGCGTCCAACGATGGGTTCCTTTTGAGTAACCCCAGGAGTCGGGAGCACCACCCCGGTTGAGCGTTAACGCTCTGCTCTTCGTCTGCAGCAGGCCTGAGTTTTGGGGCGCTTAGCGCCAAATAGCGACTTAGCGCTGGCTGCTGGATGGTTGCCGGACGTATCCTCGGTCGCTTGGTTCGGGAAGCGGCCTGAGCGACGACTGCAGGTGGATCAACCAAGATCACCTTACTCTTACCGGCGTATCGTTGCGCGAGGAAGCGGGCTGAGTTCTTCGGCGTAAGCGTCGCTTGCGCTATTACCTCCTCCTCGGCGAGCCGGGATGGGTCTGTCTCGATTTCCTCTCCGTCTTGAGGCCGGTAGGAGATCCGTCGTGGTCGACTGCTGCTGATTTTCTCTGCATTTTGTGGAAATCGGTTCCGTCTTTTATACCGCAAAATCCCGGGTAACAAACCCCTTGGTTGCTTGGCGACCTTTGGTTGCTAGGCGACTTTTCATCCCTTGAATCTCACCCCCGGTCATCGTTTTGAAATGCGCGCTGATTAATATCTTGAATGCCTCCGCGCTTCGACAACTTGAAATTCTCTCGCGGTGTATCGTAAATGTTAACCTGAGTTCCACGCGTGCCGACGGGGAGGATGTAACCCCGATGATCTCGTCTTCACGTCGTGTGCCGTCGGAGAGGGCGAAATCTTGACGGACACCATTCTCGCATGCCAACGAAAAGATTGGCGAGGGATTTTAGATTGCTTGTGGAGCTGCCAACGACGGGAGAGACGGGGAAGAGGCGACAAGGTTAACTTCCTGGTGGCTAGCGGAGAGCCGCCACAAAAGATATTGTGCCTCGAGCGCCTCTCGGTTCGCGTCCAACACGGCTTGCGTATCTCGTTTGAGCGCGATCAGATTCGTTTCGATTTCTTCCAACTGATCTCTCAATATTTTAACGCTATCTCTCAGAAGCTAAGATTCGTTTCAAATTCAGTCTCCAATCGCGCTTTACGATACTTCTCGAATCTCCGCTTTCGTCTCTCAAACTCTTAACGCTCTGTTCCACGTACAGGTTTGTTAACCGCGTCACCGTCAGCCTCCGGTTGCGCCACGCGACGAATCTTGCGCGAATTTGCGTCAAAGTCGGTAGCAGTGCGACACAGAGCGTTTATCGCGCACGAAATTTCTCATTAATCCACTCCACTGATGGTACGATACGGCGTTCGACGCGTCTCTGCTCTGCTCGAATATACAAAATTTGTTGATCGGCATTTCGACGCTGATTGAGCGGCTCGCCGCCGCGCGGCTCAATTTATAATAAGACCTGCTTCGCGAAGTTCCTCGATGATCGACAGGATCTCGTTGTCGTGGGCATTGTGCCAGCGTGGTGCGAAGCGTCGAGCAATCGTAGACGATCCACCAGCTCGTTGGGATCGTCCCAGTGCACGTAATCGATCTTATTGTCGGTCAGCGTCATCGCGCGAGGCGCGATTAATCCCTTTCCGGATCGTTTCTTCATGGTTGCGGGCGGTATCAACTTCTGGATTATATTCATGTACTTGTATCCACTGTTGGACTTTATTCGCCCGAGAGGATCGTGATTGGCTCTATGAGTGCTCGTCTCAAATAAAATATTCTTGTACTTTTGCATATCCTCCTCCGTGTAAATGTTTTTATCAGGCTTGTTTTTAAAGATCAACTCGTAAATACCGCGTGTGCCAATGTAATGTACGTCGCCGATATATATGTTATCCATGCTGTCCACCTTGAAACGTTTATTCCCGAGCATCATTCCATCGTTGCCGAGATAAACGCCGTACACGGTATCTATATCGCTCCTTGGCTTGACACTCATAAGAGCACCGATGTACTCTTGGCCCAATGGACCCAAGGTATCGTGCAACGCTTCTCGACCCTCCGACGTTTCCAACTCCTTTCGAATAGGCGTCGCGAGCTCCGAGTCGTCCGTGAGGTCAAAAACAGGCATGTTTGCGGGTAATTCGAACTTTATTGTAGGCTGCATTTTTCTCGCCGTTACGTATGGCGGAGATGATATCGGTGGAGATGAGGTTATCGGTGTAGAGGTTATCGGTGGTACATCCAGTAAAGCTTTCGATCGTTTCGATTGGCTAGATTTACGCGGTGCCGGCGGGTGATCCGACCATTTTCTCTTTCTCGGCGTTGCATCCTCGGAAAACGTTTCGATCTCAGCGTCGCTCTCCGGCTCCTCTTTCTTCACCGCGATCGATTTATCGGCGATCTTTTGCAACGGCTCGATGAGAGGCTTAAAGTGCGTGTCCAACTCAATGTCCTTTTCGATCCTACCGGTCTTCATAGCGCGAAGTTTCTTGCGAATCGACTCGCTCGTTTTCGCAATCTTCTTCGCAACCTTCTCGCGCTCGCGGATATCCATGCTCTTGTCGATTGCAGCCATCGCGGAAATACGTGATGCTTTCTCCGACGTTTTACCTCGACGAGGTACCGACGACAACTGACCGCTTTTGCAGTATCGCGAACATGTTAAATCCTTTTCTGTATCGACCATTGTTGAGCGAGCTGTCCTTGTCTATCACTACGAATCCGTACTTGCGCTGCCAACATTCGCTGCACAGCGCGCTGAATTCATCGTACGACATGTCGGTATTCACGTGATCGTTGTACACGTGTTTCAGATTGGTACCATCCTGTTTGAACAGGATCAGCAGGTTCGCGTTGTCGCGTATCAGATGTTTAGGTATTTTTGCGTACGTCTGACAGAGATAAAAACAGTCGACGTTCGAGTGCCTACCCATTGAAAAATACTCTCTCACGGTGTCTTGCTTGTCGCATGCCACGTCATCGAAAACGAATATCGAGTTTGAACACGCATCGCTCGGTGGAATGACGTCACTGTTGTTGGAGAACGTAAAGTAGCCGATTTCGTCGATCGACGTCAATAAATTCTCCAGATATCGATATTTCGGTTGCTGAAGCGACTTTGAGTAAACGTACTCGTTCTCGAAACGTACACCGTGCGGGCTTTCCAACAAGCTTATCAGAACGTTGGTTTTACCGCAATTCGAGGGACCGCAAATGATGGCGCGTATAGTGGCCGGTAGCATCGTACGGTGCCTGCGCTTCTCCGCGTTGCCCCCCATCGACCGTGATCTATCGTCGCAGTTCGTCACGCGAATCGCCTGCGATTGTCGCACGAATCTCATTTTTCGCACTGCTGACCGGAGGGCTGGATCGAGCGCCTATTTATAGGTGCGCGAAACCGCGCATCGCTCAGTAGCAGAAAAATGTTCATTCTGTTATCAAGACCTTCCGATATTCGCAATTTCAGCGCCGAGCAGCTACAATTTGTACCAAAGGCTGTTCTGTGCAATTGTGTGGCGATTACGTCCACCACGTGTGGGACAGGCTTCCGGAACATATAAAGGTGGATTCGGAGGTTCAGCAATATCGTCGGTGCTTAGAACATTATAATTTACCGCATCATCGAACGCACATCGACGGTCCGGCATCGTTGATAAAAAATTGCGGCGAATGCCAGCGAAAAAAATAGGCAAAGGTCTCTTCAACCGCGCGATAAGCTCACTTCCGATCGAATTGCACATTCCCGGCTATCAGTTTTGCGGTCCGGGCACTCGGCTAAAGGAGCGATTAGCCAGAGGCGATCCGGGTGTAAATTCATTGGACGCGGCGTGTCGCGAGCACGACATAGCGTATTCGCGTAACAAAGATCTCACCGGGAGACACGCGGCGGACAAGGTACTCGCCGACAAGGCGCTAGGACGTGTCATCGCGAGAGATTCGGCTCTCGGAGAGAGAGGTGCCGCTACAGCCGTCTGGGCTGCTATGAAAGCAAAGACGAAGCTAGGAATGGGTTTGCGAACCGTGAAAAAGAAGAAGAGGAGAGCGTCGAAAAAACGGATACTTCCGGCGACGAAACGAGGCGGTGTATTGCCGCTTCTACCGTTGCTGGGAGTTCTCGGTTCCCTGGCCGGCGAGGCGGCCGGGATCGCAACGGCCGTGAACGCTCGCAAAACCGCGCGACGTCAGCTGGAAGAGATGCAACGTCACAATCGCGCCATGGAAGGCCGCGGACTTTATCTCGCTCCGTACAAACGCGGACGGGGAGTTGCGTCGAAGAAGAGGAGAAAATTAAAAAAAAAACGTCAAAGAGACGTTAAAAATGCCCACGGGTATTACGACTAACGTACAATTGAATCGACTGGCGAAACACATGCGCGTACCGTTCTTCAGGGGTGTTTTCATGCGTGACTCGTTACCAATCGGCGGTGTACGCCGAAACGAGAGCGGTATTGTAAATTTGGATGATACAGCGGGCTCCGGTACTCACTGGGTAGCGTACGCAAAGAGGGGAAACCGCGCGATGTATTTTGACAGTTTCGGTAATCTTCGACCGCCGAAAGAGTTGGTGCGATATTTCGGACCGAGCGTGATGAAGATAGAGTACAATCGCACGCCCGTTCAAACATATGATCAGAACATCTGCGGACAAGCGTGCCTGCGATTTCTCCTGACAATAGACGACGAACGGCGTAAATTTAAGAACTGACGGTGCGCCGTGGAGACTCAGTGTTAGTCGAACGGTTTTCCCGACATGTCTATGACATTCACGCTGACCGGGAAGAGCAGCATCCTCGCGGTGCCCTACTTTCCCGCCGTAGATTTGAGCGACGGTGACTACGAGCTCGGTCTAACGGTTTTTGAGACTTATCACACGATACCAAACGTGAATTCTTCGAATAATAAATTTTACTTCGACGAGAATGACACGGAAATTACGATACCCGAGGGATCGTACGAGATAGGAGCGATACACGAGTTTTTGAAACGCGCTGTTTCACGGAAACGCCCGCGACGCGTAGCTCCTTCCATCAGCAATCGTACATCGGTCGTAGATATCGCGCAAGAGGAGACCGCTCGCGCGAATGGCGACGAGGGCGATGATGACAACGCGGAGTACGAGGATGATGAGGCTGTAAAATATCCGATAGTGCTCCGTGCTAATTACAACACGATGAAAAGTGAGATCAATTGCGCTTTCAGAGTAAACTTTAGCAAACCAAACAATATTGGATCACTGCTGGGATTCTCGTCGAAGCGTATATTGCAGCCTGGAAAATGGCACCGATCGGACCTACCGATTAATATCATCAATATAAACATTATCCGCGTAGAGTGTAACGTGACCGCGGGTGCGTACAGCAACGGCAAACCCGTTCACACGATACACGAATTTTCTCCGAGCGTGCCGCCAGGATATAAGATATCGGAAACACCGGCGCAGATCATTTACCTGCCAATCATCGCACGGAGCATTACTGATCTAACGGTACGCATCGTGGATCAGGACGGACGATTGCTCGACTTTCGAGGCGAAGAGATCACCGTCAGATTGCACGTACGACAGCGACAGCGATAACGCGCGTGAGTGTGCGCGACATATATGAGATGCTCGTGTTGAACGACTCGGAGCACACGAGAGATAACACTATTTACACTACGGTAGCGGTCAACGATATCGTTCGATCATTGTCATCACCAGCGTTAGGCTACGCTACAAATACGAGAAAGAAACTCACAGCGTCGAACGTTAAATTCTTACAATCTTTGGGATTCGCGGTGCGAAATATCTGAGGAATCATGACCGATATCCTTAACATTGGAAGCGAGCCGGTCTTTGACGATTGCATCGTCAAGATCGAGACTCACACGTACAACGCGTACGCCAACACAACGTTCGAGTATAGCGATGAGATACGAATACCCATACAACAGCAGGATCTGTATACGTTGCCGTGCGAAAGTTTTCTCTACGTCGAAGGAATATTGGCGGTGAACAGAGTAGACGGTGAACCTGATAACGTGGTATTGGCGAATAATGCCGTCGCATTCTTGTTCGATGAGATTCGATACGAACTCGACGGTGTGGAGATTGATCGTAACAGAAACGTAGGAATAACAACAACGCTCAAGAATTACGCGTCGCTGTCTTTGGGCGCGAGTACGATTCTGAAAAACGCTGGCTGGGATATGCTCAATAACGCTGACATCACTTCTACGCGAAGAAACTTTACTTTTCACGTACCGCTCAGCATGCTACTGGGACTTTGCGAGGATTACAAACGCGTGGTGATCAACGCGCGTCATGAATTGATCTTGATACGATCGCGCAATGATAACAATTCCCTAGTGGGAAATCCGACGTTGAATCCTGCTATCAACGTACTCAAGATACAATGGCGAATGCCTCACGTGTTGCTGAACGAGATCAACAAACTGTCGATGCTGCGCGCCTTGGAAAACGGACGATATCTGAATATGAGTTTCCGTTCGTGGGATCTGTACGAGTATCCCCTGTTGCAAAACACGACCAAGCACTCGTGGGCTATCAAGACCGCGACTCAGCTCGAAAAACCGCGATACGTCATCTTTGCTCTGCAGACGGGTCGGAAGAATGTTATGACCAGAGAAATAACAACGTTCGATCATTGCAAATTGACCAACGTGAAACTTTATTTAAACTCTGAATTCTATCCGTACGATGATATGAATTTGGATTTTAGTAAAAACAAATGGGCGATTCTGTACGATATGTATGCACGTTTCAGTAGAGCGTATTACGGACGCGAGCACGTCCAGCCGTGTCTCGATGTCCCGAATTTTCTACAATACGCTCCAATAGTGGTCATCGATTGCTCTCGACAAAACGAATCCGTCAAAAATGCCACCGTTGATGTCAGAATAGAATTCGATTGTATGGAGAATGTACCGCCGAATACCTCAGCGTACTGTCTCATCATACACGATCGCGTTATTCAGTACAACCCGTTGACCAACGTGGTGCGCAAAATTGTCTGAGCGTTCGCGGCAACGTCGAAGAAATTTTTTTCCGATACAATAAAAAAGAGGGGGGAGCAGGGTATAAATCAAAAGTGTCGCGAGACGTCTGCATATTTGCGTGTCATTCTTCTCGAGTAACGCATCAAAGAGAAATCTTATGTCCGTACCAACGTTCGTGGACCTGCAAGGTTTCCTCGTCGGAATGAAATTTGTCGTGAAGGAGGTGGCGGTGCTGCGAAAGGGGACCGTTCTGGCGCATTACATCTTTGAACGCCCCATGCCGTGGAATCTCCTCATGAATTCCGACAAATCATGCGCTACCTGGTTGATCAAAAATCATCATGGATTACGATGGAACGACGGAAACGTGCCGTACAGCATGGTGAAACATCTAATTACATCGGCCGTGCTTGGTATGGAAGAGGATGATGATAATGACGACGAAACGCCGCCGACTCTCGTGTACGTCAAGGGAATCCAGAAACGCGAATGGCTGGTGGATCTGCTCGAAAATTTTGCGAGAAAGAAAATGATCATCGAGACTCTGGATGCTGATTACGAAGACATCGACTCTTTGAACAATATGGATGCCGCTAATACTGTGCGATGCGGAAAACATACGAAGAATTGCGCGTTGCAAAACGTATTTAAAATATTTAACTGATGGTCGAAACACGAGAAAGAAGTGGAATCTTTTTATACAACTTATAAAAATAAATAAATAAATTATACATATATGTACATTACAATGTTTTATTTTATATCTCCTTTCCCATCCACTTCGCATGAATATATATGTAACAGAAAAATAAAGCCTTTCTTCAGGTCACGACGTACGACTTTATTTTCCACTCGAGCGATATACGCAACGTTCGCCTGAACATCGGCGCTCGCTCGCTTCTGTAGTGCGAGACGCGATTTGTTTACGAGCGTGAAAGATGAACCGATATGCCCATCCTAAACTACGATATTTGACTCTTTGTAGAAAGAATCACGGCGCCATTCGGTTATGGTGTCTCGTATTTACAGATCGAGCGAGCGTTCTAGCGGGTTTCTTGCAGCAGTTACGCCTCAGTCTGCAACAGTCGCTCGCCGGTTATATACGCAAGTCGTTCGCGGTGACAGTTTTTTTTGTCAGTTTTTGTGAGTGTGATAGTGTGTGTGTCGAGGGTCTGAGCCGCGGGTGTCATGTACGTAATTACCTCTCCTATAAAGTATAAAGTATGTTTCTTGATCGTGTTGCGATACGATTAAGAACAGGTACTTGATAGGAGACGTAATTACGTAGTACCCGCTGGAGTACCCGGCGCTGAATATTATTATTATCGGGAGAGTTGTCGCGGCCGTTGCCTAAGCCGAGGGGTGTGATAGCAGTGGATTATTACAAGGTGCGAAAAAAAACGTTATGGCACCTCGTATGGGCACGGGGTCGGACCCCGAGATTGTCCCGTTCTTCGGGGTGCCGCCAGAGGCCGAACAATTCATAGAAGAGCCACAACCACAAGTGGACTTGTTACCACCACGGGGCATAGACGTTCATATCCGAGCGCTAACGTACGTTCGGGATCTAGAACATTACGAACGTACGTTAGTGCGACGCCCGGGACGCATTGCGGCCAACGACCCCGACAATGACGAACTTGTCACACGGTTGGTTGCGGCAGGCCTGCGACCCCCGTTTCGAGTCGCTGGACGTGGTTGGGGTCATTTCGGCCATCGCGCCCTTAGTGAGATTGCCCGCTTGCTCGTAATAGGGGTCCCGCAGGCAGTTGGTCGTGGTCGTGGCCGTGATCTTGGTGGCGGTGGTGGCGGTGGTGGTGGTGGTGGTGGTGGTGGTGGACACGGTCGAGGCCGCGGTGGTGGCGGTAATGCTGGTCAAGGTCAAGGTGGCGGTAATGCTGGTCAAGGTCAAGGTGGTGGCCGAGGCCGCGCTGAGGGGATGAGACGACTGCTGCAAAGATTGCAGCTCGAGCGTCACCCCGTCGGGCGCGGACACGGGCATCCCCCCCCAAATTAAGGTAAGAACGAGCGAGCGCGAACGCGGGCGGCGCGGGCGGCGCGGGCGGGCGGCGGCGGCGGCGGCGGCGGCGTTTGCGGCGGCGGCGGCGGGCCCTACCCCTAACACGGTACACCTCCCCCGCGCGGACCCTACGCGACACCCCTCCCCCGCGCGGACCCTACGCCACACCCCTCCCCCGCGCGGACCCTGCGCGGCACCCCTCCCCCGCGCGGACCCTACGCGGCACCCCTCCCCCGCGCGGACCCTACGCGGCACCCCTCCCCCGCGCAAACCCTACGCGACTCTAACGCGGCACCCCTCCCCCGCGTCACGTCAACACCCCTCACCCTCCTTTGTAATATGAGACGCCGCCTGTGCCGTCGTCCACCTCGCCCTCGGTTACCCCCCCGCCCCTCACCCCCCCTCATTGCCCCATGGGTCGGAACCGGGATAGTCTACCTACTCTCGCCCTTGCTATCAGATGACTTCTGTGTCTCCTCCGACGCCCCTCCTAACCTCGCTTTTATTTCCGAAGTTGCGGACGTCGGTGTTAGGCGCGATGGAACCGACGGGGAAGATGTGGTCGGTTCCACCACAGCCTGACGAAGTCCAGGAGGAGGAGGAGGACGACGATTAGGGGCGAAGCAATCGCGCGGTAACTACATTTAATCATTGGATTGTTATATCAATGTATCCGTCTTTTCTATTATGTAACGTGTTGCGTATCTTTTGTGTTGCAGAAAACTGGGCGCTGTTTTTACTTAGAAATATTTTTTTAGAATAAAATACATATAGACCTACTTCTTTTATACATGTTCTTATTTCTTTCTTGTTTCCCTTATACAACGGTCACATAATAAGGAGCGCCGCTTACGCTCCACGGTAGATCTCTTCCAGACGAACAAAACGAGCCCACGATCAGTCCTCTACCTGCTTTACTTTTAGAGTTATTCGTAATTTTTTTAATTTTTTTAAAAATCGGTATCTCGGCAACGGTCAAAGATTAAGGAGCGCCGTTTATGTTGCTTATAGTGCTTTTCGGGACGAACAGGAGGAGCCCACGATCATTCCTCCAGCTGCTTTACTTTTCGAGTTATTAACAATTTTTGGTATTTCTTTTTAAATTTGTATTTTGGCAACGGTCAGAGATTAAGGAGCGCTCTTTTTGTTACTTATATTGCTTTTCGGGACGAACAAGAGGAGCCCACGATCATTCCTCCAGCTGCTTTAGTTTTCGAGTTATTAATGAATTTTTTTTAAAATTTGTATCTCGCCAACAGTCAGAAATGAAGGAGCGCCCTTTATGTTGCTTACAGTGTCTTTCGAGACGAAGAAAATGACACCACGATCATTCCTCCAGCTGCTTTACTTTTCGAGTTATTAATAATTTTTGAATTTTTTTTTAAAATTTGTATCTGGGCAACGGTCAGAGATTAAGGAGCGCCCTTTATGTTGCTTATAGTGCTTTTCGAGACGAAGAAGACGAGCCCACGATCATTGCTCCAGCTGCTTTACTTTTCGAGTTATTAACAATTTTTTGAATTTCTTTAAAAATTTGTATCTCGGCAACGGTCAGACATTAAGGAGCGCCGTTTATGTTGCTTATAGTGCTTTTCGAGACGAAGAAGACGAGCCCACGATCATTCCTCCAGCTGCTTTACTTTTCGAGTTATTAATATTTTTTAAAATTTTTTTTTAAATTAGTATCTCGGCAACGGTCAGACATTAAGAAGCGCCCTTTATGTTACTTATACTATGTTTGTGGACTAACAGAATGACACCACTATTATTCTTCTACCTCTTGTCGTTTGCGAGATATTCGTGTTCCAAATTGTACAAGGCCTTTAAACTCTGTATCTGTAGGCGAGCCCTCGCCGTAGGCGCTCCGACTATTCGCGGCCACCTAAGGGGAGGGGGGGCGAAGCCCCCCCCGACCACGTAGCTAGCGCGGAGTTGCCAGGGATCCAGGGGGCGGAGCCCCCGGCGGGGGTCCACTGGGCGGAGCCCCCGGCCAGGGGTCCAGGGGGCGGGAGCCCCCGGCCAGGGAGGTTGGGGGCGGAACCTCCCCCCCCCCCACTATGATTTAGCTACATTCAAGTTTCTCGAGCAAGTGTAATTGAACATACTACATCGACAGAGTCTGTAGGAAACATAGTGGCCCTTATGTTTTTTACAGCATCTTGAAACCAAAAAAGAAACAATGAATACAAAACATCCTGATTGATTACGAGCAAATACAAGTCATCCCGCGATCATTGGAAACGACCTTGAAGTCGTTTGATGCGATTACAAACAATTATCATTGGCTGCAAGCAACGACATGTCGTCCTGATTGTTTCTGAGTTTCTGAGTACAATTCCATGAGCGATAAACAACAATAACAAGCTATTTCCATTACTTTTATAACATTAAATATCCTTCCGACCTATAACTTGTCACTAGATGATACTAGACAATAGCGGTGCGCCCATCTAGAGAGTCGATGAATCATTGTTTACGCAATTTGACAGCTGCTGTGTGTCAACGCGAGAGTGTTCCTCCGCTGTGTTTGTTTGCAGACAAGGTACGCGGTAAGTTTGTCAATTGTTTATTATAATCTGTGACGTGACATTGTCGCGTCCACCGCCCAGACGGTAGCTCGGCCGAGGGGAAGGTCGGGGATGGCGCCTCGACCGGAGTACGGGGGGGCTATTCGCGACTTAATTAATTTGCGAGCGAGCTTTGTAGATACAACAGGTGGTGCCGGAGCGGACGATCCACGGAGGACCGATGTAACGACGGATGTCGCAACGAGGGAGAGAAGGAAGCTTGGGGAATGCTGAACGGAATGGCTTGCCGACGGGCGAGTCACTTGGGCCTACCGCCGCGGAGACGCGCAGAATGCCTCGCACACTGCACCCCGGGACGTACCGTCACACAAGGAAGGGCGCGACACCGCGACTGCAGCGCGGGTAAGCGACCCGGATGCCTCCCCGATGATATCAAGGACACCGAGCAGCGTAGCCATGGCCTGGCCAGCCGGGCTAAAGCTGAGAAGGGCCCACACCTGGTGGCAGCCGATTCAAAAGATCGCGGGCAGACAGAATGGACTAGAAGCGGCGCCGCAAACACGGCGGCGCGCACGACGGATCGGCGGGACGGAACATCGCGAGCTTGGAGCGCATGCGCGAAGGCCCAACGTGTTCTCGCCGGGCCGGCCGCTTTTCACTGTCGTGCGAGCGCTGAACGAGGAGCCATCCCCAGAGCACAGCCCGAGAGAGCGAATCGACCGAGCAGCGAGGAACGGCAGAAACTTGTAAGATCTCCACTCCGGTGCTACCGTATTACCGTTGGCTCGATCTCGGCCAGGGCATTAAACCATTATTAGTTACCATTACCGATTAGAATACCGTTTTACTGATACCGACTTCCGTCGGAATTAACTTTGTGTTCGCGAGCCCGGCCGAGATCGTGCCTAGAAAGGATATTGTGAAGCCCTCCCTGGAAACTCTTGCGCGGCCGACAGTCATTTCGTGTTTCGTGCGTCTGTTATATTTACCGTATCGCGTTCATTGTGTCGAGACTATCGTTGTCTCACGTATATTGCGTCAATTACCGCTTAGTGTTCGTCTCTTGCGTCGAGGTCGTAATGAGCGTACCGCGTTCAGAGTATCGAGACTACCGGTATTTCGCGTTTAGTGTGTTAAAGTCGCGATTAGTGTCGTGCAGCGTTGTCGCGTTGGTTCGGGGAAAATTCCACGGGCGAGCGGTGCGGTAACGCTCCCCGTGAGATATTGCGTCGCGCTCTTGCACGCGCGTGAATTGTTGCGCGTACCCGAAAAGAGTCCCGCGGATACATTGTGTTGCTCGAAGTCGCGTAGTGCCGCGTACCGTGCATGCAAGTATCGTCGCGGTCTCTCGCCGGGGAAAGTAGTACGGGTGTGCTACATGGTCGTTGTATAGGTATCATTTCGCGACTACCGATTAGCTTACCGTGTGCGTGTGTAGTAGAGACCATTTCGCGTATACCGATCCGTTCCCGGGTAAAGTGTCGTCCGTTACATTTACGTTGTATTAATGTCGTTTCGTGTCTGCCGGTTAATTGCCGCATCCATTGTCGTTTAGCGTACGCCGCGAGCGGGGCGGACGAGTGTGTGTGTGTGAATCTAAGTGCGTGTGTGATAATTTGCGTGGCGGCAATTTGCGTACCGCGGGCATGCTTCTCGCGTAAGAGAACTTGTAGAGCATGATACTCGCGTTTAACTCGTGTGAATGAGATGCGTGGCTGAGTCGTGTGTATGAGATTCGCGTCCCGCGAGTAGTACGGTATCTTCGCGATTGCGAGTAGAGTGACGTGCGTTCGAGGCGTTACTTCAAGCGGCGGTCGCCAGCGAGGCGGCCCGACTTCGCTTCATATTATTACCCTTCTGAAATATATGATTATTTATTATCTAATTTTGTGTTGATTGCGCTGCGCTCCCTCTCCTACTCTCCTCACAACAAACAACGTAACCGACGCCTTGATCTTGCGTTCGGGCTGTAGATTTATATTTGCGTCGTATTAATGAAACGTGGTGCGCGTAATCGCACCTGGCGCCCATACGGAATATTTAGCGGAAAGAATCTGTTACCGTAGATACCTTGAAGAAATTCTGTCGCGGATACCTCGGAGCTACCGTCTGTCCATTTAGTGAATTTGCGGCAGCGCCCCTTCGGCTAGCGAGACCGAAGGAAAACGGGTCGCAAATCACATCGCAACGTTACAATATACATAATACGCGAGTAGAGGGTGCGGGCGCGATCAATTTACACTCAATTTTGCAACGCATTTTATATTTCTTATTATTATTGCGGGTAACAAGTTGCATTCTGTTTTGCAGTCAAAATTATGTCAGACTGCAGTGAGGAGGAAGATAGAAAGATGCAGGAGGAGCGAGCTATCGCGCAATATGAGAGGGAGGACGCCGAGGTGATGGCGTTCCATCATGAGCAGCTCGAGCTCCGGGCCATAATCAACCATGTTATAGACGTCCCGGAAAGTCCGCCGGTAAGTACTTTGTTTAATCTTTTCTGTAATATTATTATGTATCTCCATTCTCCGTGTGTGCGTGCATTTCGTAATAGGTATGTTCTCTCAGGAGGTCCACTTGGTGGAGGACGACGGCGACGACGACCACGAAGTGGACCTCGTCGATTTAGCGCACGACGGCGAAGAGCAGGAGGAGGACGACGAGGTTTTGCTGGTGGAGGACTATGGCGGCGACGAGGACGTAAGGGTGGTGGCGGTAATACCGGGGACCAGGGGCGGGAGCCCCCGGCGGGGGTCCAGGGGGCGGAGCCCCCTGGCGGGGGGGTTGGGGGGCGGAGCCCCCTGGCGGGGGGGTTGGGGGGGCGGAGCCCCCCCCCCCCACTATGATGTAGCTACTCTACAGTTTTAAAAAAATTCGTGGCTCGAAAACGGTGACAGATGGCACGTCGGAGCATAGGACCTTTCTTGTACGATTTGACGAAAGGAACAAAAAAGGTCCCATGGTATGATTTTTTATCTCGCGCCGTTTAGGAGATATCCTAAGTTTTCGATGAAAGGGGGGTGGGGGGGAGGGGTTATTACACCATCTCACAGCTTTTTAATTTACGCGTCCAACTAGCCTACGATCATCGCTCTAGCTTCACTACTTTTGCAGATATTCATTTACGTAGGTACATAACGATATCTTGAAAATTTTGTATCTCGAAAACGGTGACAGATGGAAGGTCGGAGCATAGGACCTTTCTTGTACGATTTGACGAAAGGAACAAAAAAGGTTCCATGGTCCGAATTTTTATCTCGCGCCGTTTAGGAGATATCCAAAGTTTTCGATGAAAGGGGGGAGGGGGGGAGGGGTTATTACACCATGTCATGGCTTTTTATTTTCCGCGTCCAACAAGCCCACGATCATCGTTCTACCTTCACTACTTTTCGAGATATTCATTATTTCGTGTTTAAGGATATTTGCCCCCACCCCCAGCACCTTCGGGAGCTTATATCAGGAGGAGCGCGCATTGGAATTCGGTTTTCTTTTTTCGGGACCACTAAGAAAGTGATTGTGAGTGCTCTTGTGAGAAAAAAAATCAAAATCAGTGTTTTTCGCGAAAAACACAGTCTCCGTGAGTCGTGCGCTAAAATTTTGCGATTTCTGTATCTCCGAAAGGGTTACAGATATCGAAAAAGTGTAAAGTACACTTATCTCTTGTTTTTAGATGCACAAGACGAATCCGTAGGCGGCGGGTCATTTTTTGAAAATTTTCATTTTTTTTAAATTCCGGCGGACACTGGTCGCATTTTTCGCACTTTGCGACACTCGCCCGGTATCTCGGTGCCATTTTTGGTACAAAATGGATGACTACGAGGGTTACTTGTTATCAGTGGATTACAGCGAAGTCTTTTCGCCCATATCATTGGACAGCAGCGACATCGTGCACAGTTTAGCGACGCCACCACCGGCGCCGGCGGCGGAAAGGTCGCCTGTACAGGACATCGCGATGACAAGCAGCACCAGCAGCAGCAGCAGCAGCACTAGCAGCAGAGACAGCTCGTCGTCGGACATGTCGTGGTCGACACCCGTGTGAAGTTAGCCCCCCAACTTAAAAAAAAATTAATTTTTTTTAGCTCATTCGATTGCTCATCGTTTGCACATGTATGCACATTTTGAATTTTTGTTTGCACACTTCTAGTAAAAAAGTTATTAACAAAACAATTTTGGGGGGGCCAACTTCACATTAGCCCCCCAACTACGAGCAAATTAGATCCAAATAGTCTTAATCGATAGATTTTCGTTTGCACATTCACAAACAGGTCGATTTTTCGTTTGCACACCCTTGGTTAAAAAGTTATTAACAATTAAACTTTCGAAAACGGTCAATGTCAGTAGATAAGTTCGAAACACGGATACGTGTTAAAAATGGCATTAATCGATAGATTTTCGCTTGCACATTCACAAACAGGTCGATTTTTCGTTTGCACACCCTTGGTTAAAAAGTTATTAACAATTAAACTTTCGAAAACGGTCAATGTCAGTAGATAAGTTCGAAACACGGATACTGTGTTAAAAATGGCATTAATCGATAGATTTTCGTTTGCACATTCACAAACAGGTCGATTTTTCGTTTGCACACCCTTGGTTAAAAAGTTATTAACAATTAAACTTTCGAAAACGGTCAATGTCAGTAGATAAATTCGAAACACGGATACTGTGTTAAAAATGGCATTAATCGATAGATTTTCGTTTGCACATTCACAAACAGGTCGATTTTTCGTTTGCACACCCTTGGTTAAAAAGTTATTAACAATTAAACTTTCGAAAACGGTCAATGTCAGTAGATAAGTTCGAAACACGGATACTGTGTTAAAAATGGCATTAATCGATAGATTGTCGTTTGCACATTCACAAACAGGTCGATTTTTCGTTTGCACACCCTTGGTTAAAAAGTTATTAACAATTAAACTTTCGAAAACGGTCAATGTCAGTAGATAAGTTCGAAACACGGATACTGTGTTTAAAATGGCATTAATCGATAGATTGTCGTTTCCACATTCACAAACAGGTCGATTTTTCGTTTGCACACCCCCAAGTTTTCGTGTATATAATACTTAACGCGAGACACTACCGTGTCTCTTGATATGAAATGTGTTTATGAATTATACAATTTTCTTTAAATATAATGTCACAAGAATGACAACGTGGCGAGACGTCATTTGTTAATAAACGCATGTAAAATTCAAATTGTTTATTATTTATTATTAAAAGATGACAATGGCTAAAGTTCTGTGTTGAAAGATATGAAAATTTACGAGATTCTTCTGCATCTTTCTAAGCTAGAGAACTTCCTTAATAATAAATCTAATTACTTATAAGAATAACGTTGTAAAATGGAATTGTTGATTGCTGGATTTTTTATATATAACAGAAATTAAATTTTAAATCCAGAAACTAAAATACCGCCGGCATTAGCATTATCCGAAGCGTACCACGTGGAGGTTGCGCGGTCGGCTTTACGCTTCTTTGTGTGTGTGTGTGTGCGTGTGTGTGTGCGTGTGTGTGTGTGTGTGTGTATTTGTGTTTCAGCAGAGAAGGACCCCACGGTTCGTCACTCCCGTAGTATTTAAGGACTCCAAACACTCTCTGCTGTGTGTGTGTGTGTGTGTGTGTGTATGTATTTATTTGTGTTTCAGCAGAGATAAGGACCCCACGGTTCGTCACTCCCGTAGTATTTAATGACTCCAAACCCTCTCTGCTGTGTGTGTGTGTGTGTGTGTGGTGCGCGCGCGTACGTACGTGGTGAGTGCGTAAGTAGGGAAAAATGTAGATATATGTAGATGCATGCGTACGTGTTTAATTGTTTGTAATAATATATTTGCTCTATCTCTCTTTTATCTGTTGCTTTTATTATATTAAAGAAAAAGCGCAATTATTAAGTTAATTTTATGTACGCTATGACGCTTGGTGTTACGTGTGTACGAATCACTGTTGTTGGCGGCAATGACACATATTTATTTCGAAGGTCGTCATATTCTTCCCATAAACCTGTAATTCTGTGGCAGTAAGTAATATAATGACCTAATGTTTGTTGTTCAAGGGAACCATTATATGAAATTAATCCTATTAATTGATATTTTTTATTCTTTATATACAGATGCGTTGGTACTTCTGATAGCGATATGTGCTTGGGTGAATTTAAAAATCCCATTTTATCTAATAGCGTGCTGTGATATGCGTGTTCGACATCTATTAACAAATGTGCCTCTGAATTTACTTCACACACACACAAAGAAACGTAAAGCCGACCGCGCAACCTCCACGTGGTACGCTTCGGATAATGCTAATGCCGGCGGTATTTTAGTTTCTGGATTTAAAATTTAATTTCTGTTATATATAAAAAATCCAGCAATCAACAATTCCATTTTACAACGTTATTCTTATAAGTAATTAGATTTATTATTAAGGAAGTTCTCTAGCTTAGAAAGATGCAGAAGAATCTCGTAAATTTTCATATCTTTCAACACAGAACTTTAGCCATTGTCATCTTTTAATAATAAATAATAAACAATTTGAATTTTACATGCGTTTATTAACAAATGACGTCTCGCCACGTTGTCATTATTGTGACATTATATTTAAAGAAAATTGTATAATTCATAAACACATTTCATATCAAGAGACACGGTAGTGTCTCGCGTTAAGTATTATATACACGAAAACTTGGGGGTGTGCAAACGAAAAATCGACCTGTTTGTGAATGTGGAAACGACAATCTATCGATTAATGCCATTTTAAACACAGTATCCGTGTTTCGAACTTATCTACTGACATTGACCGTTTTCGAAAGTTTAATTGTTAATAACTTTTTAACCAAGGGTGTGCAAACGAAAAATCGACCTGTTTGTGAATGTGCAAACGAAAATCTATCGATTAATGCCATTTTTAACACAGTATCCGTGTTTCGAACTTATCTACTGACATTGACCGTTTTCGAAAGTTTAATTGTTAATAACTTTTTAACCAAGGGTGTGCAAACGAAAAATCGACCTGTTTGTGAATGTGCAAACGAAAATCTATCGATTAATGCCATTTTTAACACGTATCCGTGTTTCGAACTTATCTACTGACATTGACCGTTTTCGAAAGTTTAATTGTTAATAACTTTTTAACCAAGGGTGTGCAAACGAAAAATCGACCTGTTTGTGAATGTGCAAACGAAAATCTATCGATTAAGACTATTTGGATCTAATTTGCTCGTAGTTGGGGGGCTAATGTGAAGTTGGCCCCCCCAAAATTGTTTTGTTAATAACTTTTTTTACTAGAAGTGTGCAAACGAAAATTCAAAATGTGCATACATGTGCAAACGATGAGCAATCGAATGAGCTAAAAAAAATTAATTTTTTTTTAAGTTGAGGGGCTAACTTCACACGGGTGTGGTCGACCATGGACCAGGAGCAGCCCTCGTCTTACGAATCCTCTTCGTCGTCAGAGGACGACGTCGTCGCAGATCCCGAGGTCCTTCACCCCTTGTTGAGAGGGCTGGAGCCAAGGGTAGTGACTCTCGATGACGTTCGCAATAGCGACCTGTACCAAGTGTCGAGCGACATTGATTCGTATGTCGTGTCTTGCACAACGCTGGAGCCGTTCAAGTGTCGAACGGTGTGCAAGGTACATTTGAAACCGTCAAGGATCTTTGAATCGCGTAACATTAAAACGACGAAGTATTATGACGTACGACAATACATGGAGGACTTGGAAGAGCCAAATTTTGCGTGCACGAGCGACACGTGTCGCAAAGGCGCACATTGGCAGGAGGCTGAAATTGGCTCTATCCACTCGCGTCCTTTCTACATCCTCTTTCAAAAGGACTTAAACAGTGCCCTGCTAAGACATTTGCCGGAGCAAGCCACGGAGGAGCAAGAGGGACACTTTCTTGCCTGCGTGTCCGCCTTTGTCAAGCGCGTAATCGTGCGAGCGGCAAGGCGACTCTCACCTGACTGCGACACAGCGCGAGCCGGGATCAAGTATACGGCGTACGACGTCGACCGCTCGTACAATGTGATGCAGCGCGATTACGCAACATTCGCACGATTGGTCACGGAGCGCCTAAGCGAGGTGGACCTGCGTCGCGAGTGCGGGATGACGTGCGTCCGCTTCTATATAGCCGAGCACGGGCTCCGCCTAGATTTGCCGCTAGCGAACGCTCTGGTGCGGCGTTACGTCGCGGTAAATCATCCGCATATTGACGTCATACAGGTGCATCCAGCCAATGTCTTTAGCTGCAGGGGCGACGGTGCTTTGGTCATTAAGCTGTATGGAAAAGGCCGCAACACGCTGGCGGGTATGTTTAAGAATTGCATCAAACTTGGACCGAAAGTATGTAGGTATCGGGTCGGGTTTACCCAACAGTACGGTTATTTTCAGGTCCACGCGTCTCCGCCGCAGGAAGGCCACACTACGACATTTTTGCAGGCATACTGCTCTGCCGCAAAAATGGCGCGCCCGGCCGATTCGGGATTTTTGGGGACATACGCCATTTGTCGCGGTTTCGCGGATCGCTCGCGACATTTTAGAGACTTGGCGAAGCAGGTGCGCCAAAATGTGCGCGATTTCTACGCGTACACGAAGGAGTATGTCGTGGAGCAACAGTCGCTTCGCGTGGAAGGCGTAGTCACTCTAGATCGTAGGCGACTGAGGGGGCGTGCCATGTCCGATGTAATGGACGACCTGCATATTTTCGACGGTGGAGTGTTGTGCCTGGCGTCCAGGGTACTGTTCGAGCATGGCCTGGTCTACAAGTTGTCCAATTGGCGCAGGCACGTTGCCTCCTGCATCGGGCCCGATATGCAGCTCTTGCGTTCTGTTGCTCGCTGCAACTACGCTGGATACCGCGGCCGCGCGTGGGTGTCGCCCGACCTTGTAAAGACCGTCCTGAGAGGCCAGTTTCGCGGAAACTATTTTGTGCACGGAGCGTCGCCGGTGCACAACCGCGCGATTGCTACAAATGTTTTCGCGAACGGCACAGAGGGGCAGAGCGTCGATCGGGGAATGGTAGTGTTGCGCCCGCTGTACAACGACACCGACCGGGCTGTGTACCCCTTGTTTTCCAGGGCGGTCAAATTTTGTTACATGACGCCTCTGCGACACGTATGGCTCGTGATCAATGCCATAGAGCCACTGGCATTCCTAGACGACGCGAGCACGAGTACTCTTCTCGTAAAGTTTATCGTGGCTGTATACGCGTCGTGGGCGTACAGCCGTTTATTCGCCACTAACGACGTCGACGACGAGCGAGTCGCTCAAATGGCCGCTCGCTTCTTCCAGAGGTACAAGGAGGCGTTCAATGCAGCAACATTCCTGCGGGAGTTTGCCTGTCGGCCGGTCGCTCACACCGACAAGACTCATCTGTCGCGTGATGAGTTGCCACATGAGCGCATCAGCCAGGCTGTCCTGTCGGAACCGCAGGCATCCTTTTCACGCGTAGCGCGCATGTGCGCTAATATTGAGGACGAGGAGGTATTTGCACGTATTTTCTTGGACTTTTCCAGAAATTACGTGCAAGTATTTCCCTCGACACTTGTCAACAAGAAGTGTAACATGTACGCGTGGTCCGTGGTGCAGGCGGACGCTGAGGCTGCGTCTCGTGGCGCGTTGGCCGTCACTGTCGCGCGACTCCGGCGCGAAATGGAGAAACTACGCGCTGACATGCGTGGTCGTCCCCGCGTTCCCGTTCTACCGCCGCCGCCGCGGAGACTCGACCGTCGTCGTACGCGTACGCCACCACCAAGTTCCTCGCACGCAACATCTGTGGTGCAGGATACAGATATGCCGGACGAAGAAGCGGAGTCGTTTTCCTCGCCGGTCGTTCAACCGCGTCGAAAACGTCGCTCGACGCGAGTGATCGTGCTTTCTTCTTCGAGCGACGACGAAGAAGACGAGGAGCAGCAGCAGCAGCAGCAGCAGCAGCAGCAGCAGGAGCAGTCGTCCTCTCGTGCAGCGGCGGACGATGAAGGGGCGGCGGCAGCAGCAGCAGCAGCAGCAGCAGCAGCAGCAGTAGCGTCCAGTGCTGCAATTCCTATCGTTCACGTCGACGACGACGCCGACGACGACGACGACGACGACGACGACGACGACGACGACGACGACCACCACCTGGTAAATGTCGGTGAGCAGCGGACACCACGTGCGTCTGACACGACGTCAGGCATTGGAACGTCGAGGGTGACCGAAACATCGAGGCACACGAGGCTCAGCGCTGCACGCGAGTCTGCAATATTTCTTACGCCAAGCTCGCGCCGTGTACGCCGTTCCGCGAGATTGTCCAACGTGCACGGACAAGAAGAAGGCTCTATTATTGGCCTCAGCTCGGACAGCGAGCGCACAAACAAGCCGGCGAGGCAAAAGGCGATGAAGGTCCAGCATTTCACGGCAAAAATGGACTTGCTAATAATTCAGCACGCTTTGGACACGTGCAACGTGTCCAATAAGCACAACTGGGAGTGCCTCAAGCAAGTGTATTCCGATTTGTTTGCGCCGTATACGGCCGCAAAAATGCGCTGGCGGGCGAAGCAGCTTGGCAGTGGGCTGCACAGCGAGCGGTTCGGGGAGCTGTACCGCGACGAGCTCAAGGAGCTAGCGGAATTGTGTCGCCAACAACTGCGCTTGTAAATACCGCGTTGCTAAAAAAAATATAAATACAAAAAAAAATAAAAAAGAAAACCCAAAAAAATAGGCTTAGTTGGTTGTTAAGTTAATATAAGGCATCTAGGTTTAATGTAGGTTTAAGTTCCTCGCCGAAGTGGCCGCCACCTTGTCGCGGTGGCGGGGCTTAGATGCATTAATGCACAACTAAGAGCGGTCACAGAGACCGTGCGTTATGCCACTTTTACACGCAATGCTTCATCAATCCTCCATGCTTGTAGTTTCTCACTTATGAAAGACTACATTAAAATGTGGGTTTTCTGTCCGTATATCGCTACGATACCTCTGGGCTGTTATACATTTCGAGGCGCTGCACACTTTCGACCGTATCGCAAACATTTGCATCTCTGCAACGGTAATACATTAAGGATCGGGACTTATGTTCCTTTCACTACTTTTCAAGACGAACAAAATGATTGCACGATTATTTCTGTAGCTGCTGTACTTAACAAGTTATTCATAAAACTTACATGTACCCGAAGAAATATGTTTCTCGGCAACTCTGACACATTTAGGAGCGGCCCCCTTATGTTCCTTGAGGTATCTCTTTCGATACCAACAAAACGAGACCACGATCACTTCACTGTACCTGCTGTACTTTTCCAGTTATCTCTCTTTTAAATTGAACAAGGTATGTTTAGATAATTTATACCTATGCGCCGGTGACAGATCAAGGATCGGGCCTTACGTTCCTTGTAGCATTTTTCGCTAGGAACACAACGAGACCACGATCATTTCTCTAGCTGCTGTACTTTTACAGTTATTTCTCTTTTTAATTCAACAAGGTATGTTTACATCATTTATAACTATGCGACGGTTACAGATCAAGGATCGGGCCTTACGTTCCTTACAGCATATTTTGAGAGGAACACAACGAGACCACGATCATTCTTCTACCTATTATACTTTACGAGTTATTTTATAACCAAAATTTACCACATATTTTAACAGAATTATATTTTACCGACGGGGTTACAAATGAATGATCGGGCCTTATGTTCCTTACAGCATTTTTCGAGAGGAACACAACGAGACCACGATCATTCTTCTACCTATTATACTTTACGAGTTATTCAATAACAAAGTTTAACAAAATTCTAAAAGATACTTTTCAACATCTCTATCTCTGCGACGGTTACAGATCAAGGATCGGGCCTTACGTTTCTTGTAGCATTTTTCGAGAGGAACGCAACGAAACCACGATCATTGTTCTAGCTATTATACTTTACGAGTTATTCCATAACAAAATTGGACCACATATTTTGAAACAATTACATCTTACCGAAGGTTACAGATGAAGGATCGGGCCTTATGTTCCTTACAGCATTTTTCGAGAGGAACACAACGAGACCACGATCATTCTTCTACCTATTATACATTACGAGTTATTCCATAACAAAATTTTACAAAATTCCAAAAGATATTTTTCAACATCTGTATCTCTGCGACGGAGACAGATCAAGGATTAGCCCTTACGTTCACTGTAGCATTTTTCGAGAGGAACACATAGACACCACGATCATTTATCTAGCTGTTGTACTTTGACAGTTATTTCTCTTTTTAATTGAACAAGGTATGTTTAGATAATTTATAACTATGCGACGGTTACAGATGAAGGATCGGGCCTTATGTTCCTTACAGCATTTTTCGAGAGGAACACAACGAGACCACGATCATTCTTGTACCTGTTATACTTTACGAGTTATTCCATAAAAAAGTTTTACAAAATTCCAAAAGATACTTTTCAACATCTCTATCTCTGCGACGGTTATAGATCAAGGATCGAGCCTTACGTTTCTTGTAGCATTTTTCGAGAGGAACGCAACGAGACCACGATCATTGTTCTAGCTATTATACTTTACGAGTTATTCCATAACAAAATTTGACCACATATTTTGAAACAATTACATCTTACCGAAGGTTACAGATGAAGGATCGGGCCTTATGTTCCTTACAGCATTTTTCGAGAGGAACACAACGAGACCACGATCATTCTTCTACCTATTATACATTACGAGTTATTCCATAACAAAGTTTTACAAAATTCCAAAAGATACTTTTCAACATCTGTATCTCTGCGACGGAGACAGATCAGGGATCGGCCCTTACGTTCCTTGTAGCATTTTTCGAGAGGAACACATAGACACCACGATCATTTATCTAGCTGTTGTACTTTGACAGTTATTTCTCTTTTTAATTGAACAAGGTATGTTTAGATAATTTATAACTATGCGACGGTTACAGATGAAGGATCGGGCCTTATGTTCCTTACAGCATTTTTCGAGAGGAACACAACGAGACCACGATCATTCTTCTACCTATTATACATTACGAGTTATTCCATAACAAAGTTTTACAAAATTCCAAAAGATACTTTTCAACATCTCTATCTCTGCGACGGTTATAGATCAAGGATCGGGCCTTACGTTCCTTGTAGCATTTTTCGAGAGGAACACAACGAGACCACGATCATTGTTCTAGCTATTATACTTTACGAGTTATTCCATAACAAAATTTGACCACATATTTTGAAACAATTACATCTTACCGAAGGTTACAGATGAAGGATCGGGCCTTATGTTCCTTACAGCATTTTTCGAGAGGAACGCAACGAGACCACGATCATTCTTCTACCTATTATACATTACGAGTTATTCCATAACAAAGTTTTACAAAATTCCAAAAGATACTTTTCAACATCTGTATCTCTGCGACGGAGACAGATCAGGGATCGGCCCTTACGTTCCTTGTAGCATTTTTCGAGAGGAACACATAGACACCACGATCATTTATCTAGCTGTTGTACTTTGACAGTTATTTCTCTTTTTAATTGAACAAGGTATGTTTAGATAATTTATAACTATGCGACGGTTACAGATGAAGGATCGGGCCTTATGTTCCTTACAGCATTTTTCGAGAGGAACACAACGAGACCACGATCATTCTTCTACCTATTATACATTACGAGTTATTCCATAACAAAGTTTTACAAAATTCCAAAAGATACTTTTCAACATCTCTATCTCTGCGACGGTTATAGATCAAGGATCGGGCCTTACGTTCCTTGTAGCATTTTTCGAGAGGAACACAACGAGACCACGATCATTGTTCTAGCTATTATACTTTACGAGTTATTCCATAAAAAAATTTGACCACATATTTTGAAACAATTACATCTTACCGAAGGTTACAGATGAAGGATCGGGCCTTATGTTCCTTACAGCATTTTTCGAGAGGAACGCAACGAGACCACGATCATTCTTCTACCTATTATACATTACGAGTTATTCCATAACAAAGTTTTACAAAATTCCAAAAGATACTTTTCAACATCTGTATCTCTGCGACGGAGACTGATCAAGGATCGGCCCTTACGTTCCTTGTAGCATTTTTCGAGAGGAACACATAGACACCACGATCATTTATCTAGCTGTTGTACTTTGACAGTTATTTCTCTTTTTAATTGAACAAGGTATGTTTAGATAATTTATAACTATGCGACGGTTACAGATGAAGGATCGGGCCTTATGTTCCTTACAGCATTTTTCGAGAGGAACACAACGAGACCACGATCATTCTTCTACCTGTTATACTTTACGAGTTATTCCATAACAAATTTTTACAAAATTCCAAAAGATACTTTTCAACATCTCTATCTCTGCGACGGTTATAGATCAAGGATCGGGCCTTACGTTCCTTGTAGCATTTTTCGAGAGGAACACAACGAGACCACGATCGTTGTTCTAGCTATTATACTTTACGAGTTATTCCATAACAAAATTTGACCGCATATTTTGAAACAATTACATCTTACCGACGGTTACAGATCAAGGATCGGGCCTTACGTTCCTTGTAGCATTTTTCGAGAGGAACACAACGAGACCACGATCATTCTTGTACCTATTATACTTTACGAGTTATTCCATAACAAAATTTAACAAAATTCGAAAAGATACTTTTCAACATCTCTATCTCTGCGACGGTTATAGATCAAGGATCGGGCCTTACGTTCCTTGTAGTATTTTTCGAGAGGGACGCAACGAGACCACGATCATTCTTCTACCTATTATACTTTACGAGTAATTCTATAACCAAAATTTACCACACATTTTTAAACAATTATATCTTACCGACGGTTACAGATCAAGGATCGGGCCTTATGTTCCTTACACCATTTTTAGAGAGGAACACAACGAGCCCACGATCATTCCTCCAGCTGCTTTAGTTTTGGAGTTATTAATAATTTTTTGAATTTTTTTTAAAATTGGTATTTCGGCAACGGGCAGAGATTAAGGAGCGTTCCGTATGCTACTTTTAGTGTCTTTCGAGACGAAGAAAACGAGCCCACGATCATTCCTCCAGCTGCTTTAGTTTCAGAGTTATTCATAATTTTTGGATTTTTTTTTTAAATTGCTATCTCGGCAACGGGCAGACATTAAGGAGCGCCCTTTATGCTACTTATAGTGCTTTTCGAGACGAACAAGAGGAGCCCACGATCATTCCTCCAGCTGCTTTAGTTTTCGAGTTATTAATGAATTTTTTTTAAAATTGGTATCTCGGCAACGGGCACAGATTAAGGATCGCCCTTTATGCTACTTATAGTGCTTTTCGAGACGAACGAGACGAGCCCACGATCATTCCTCCAGCTGCATTACTTTTAAAGTTATTAATAATTTTTTGATTTTTTATAAAAATCCCTATCTCGGCAACGGGCAGACATTAAGGAGCGCCCTTTATGCTACTTATAGTGTCTTTCGAGACGAAGAAAACGAGCCCACGATCATTCCTCCACCTCCTTTAGTTTTAAAGTTATTAATAATTTTGGGAATTTTTGTAAAAATTCCTATCTCGGCAACGGGCAGAGATTAAGGATCGCCCTTTATGCTACTTATAGTGCTTTTCGAGACGAACGAGACGAGCTCACGTTCATTCCTCCAGCTGCATTAGTTTTAAAGTTATTACTAATTTTTGGATTTTTTATAAAAATCCCTATCTCGGCAACGGGCAGACATTAAGAAGCGCCCTTTATGCTACTTGTAGTGTCTTTCGAGACTAAGAAAACGAGCCCACGATCATTCCTCCAGCTGCTTTAGTTTAAGAGTTATTACAAATTTTTTGATTTTTTTAAAAAATTGCTATCTCGGCAACGGGCCGCCCTTTATGCTACTTAAGGAGCGCCCTTTATGCTACTTGCAGTGCTTTTCCAGACGAACGAGACGAGCACACGATCATTCTTCTACCTATTATACTTAACGAGTTATTCCATAACAAAGTTAAACAAAATTCGAAAAGATACTTTTCAGCATCTCTATCTCTGCGACGGTTATAGATCAAGGATCGGGCCTTACGTTCCTTGTAGCATTTTTCGAGAGGAACACAACGAGACCACGATCATTCTTCTACCTATTATACTTAACGAGTTATTCGTTTATCAAAGTGGCCAACATATATTAGAATTTTCTTACAACCGTTGTGCTTTAGACAATGACGGTCTCAGTCGGAATAAATAAACTTTAACGCTCTGCGATTATTCGTTTAGGAGTAAAGTGAAAAAGAAAAAGTGACTACCGTTTGCGGTTTAGAGGACGGTGTCCATAGTTTGAATCAACTGACCCGAACGCTCTACAAGCGTCCGTTTAAGAGTAAAACAAAAAAGAAATAGTGACTACCGCGTACGACATGGAAGGTAGTGTCCTGAGTCAGAATGTATACACTAAATCGCCCATCGTGCGTTTGTTTAAAAGTTAAAGGCAAAAGAAAATATTGTAAGTCATTCTGATTGGCGGAAACCAAAATAAGTCGTTTGGTGCGATTACAAAGCGTCCTCATTGGCTACGAACAACGACAAGTCGTCCCGAGCTATAGAAAGCTATTCTAAGTCCTCCTGATTGGCGGAAACCAAAATAAGTCGTTTGGTGCTATTACAAACCATCCTGATTGGCTACAAGCAACGACGAGTCGTCCCGAGCTATTACGACTCATCCTGATTAGTGGAATCCAAAATAAGTATTTTGGTGCGATTACAAACCGTCCTGATCCGTTGTGAGCAACCACGAAGTCATTCGACCAATAAAAAGTCATCCCGTGAAAATAGGGCTTTAGGCGAGTCTACATAGTCGAGGAACCACGACTGTTCGGCCTCAGTTGTGCGCCAGACGTCGGAGCTCCCACGTCGAGTCAACGCCCGCTAGAGTGTCTTTTTTAGAGATTCTTTTTCGAGATTTCTTCTTGTGCACGAGGTACGGTAAGTTTACATATTATTCAGAGTATTTATTGCTAGTTTACACAATAAATAATACGCGAGTAGAGGGCGCGCGCGAATTTGACACTAAATTCATTCTACGCGAGGAGGTACGCGATAATTTTACTTTTTTTCCTATTTTTTTGATTCCTATCGACTGTAAGACTCCTTGACTGTGCAGATTGCTTCTTTCCACGAGGTACGGTAACATTACATATTATTTACACTCGTTATTGCAAGTGTTACACCACACGCGATAATTTAAACGCTACGACACGCGATATTTTTCTTCTTTATTCTCCGCGGGGAACGGTAAGTTTACATATTATTTCGGTTCGTTATTGCAACTTTTTTATATTGTACGCGACACTTCAATCACGCTGACACACGCTTATTTCACACTCTTTATTCTCCGCGAGGAGAATACGCGATAACTTTTCTTTAATTCCTATTTCTTTTATTCCTATCGACTGTAACACTCGTTGACTGTGCAGATTGCCTCTTTCGACGACGCAAGAAGCTACGAGTGAATATAGTCGACGAAGCACGACACTTCGTCCTAACTCGTGCACCACACGTTCCATCTTCAACGTCGCATCGACGCTCGCTAAAGTGTGCTTTGTACACAGTTTTCCACTGCACATTTCTTCTTCTGGACGAGGTACGGTAAGTTTACATATTATTCAGACAATTTTTTGCAACTTTTGACAATTAATAATACGCGAGTAGAGGGCGCGAGCGAAGTAGACACTACATTTATTCTACGCGAGGAGGTACGCGATAACTTTACTTTATTTTCTATTTATTTTATTCCTATCGACTGTAAGACTCGTCGACTGTGCACATTGCTTCTTTCCACGACGTACGGTAACATTACATATTATTTACACGTTATTGCAAGTGTTATATTATACGCGATACTTGTAACGCTAAGACACTTGACATTTTCTGTCTTTATTATCCGTGGGGAACGCTAAGATTACACATTGTTTCTAATCGTTATTGCCACTTTTTTTTATTACGTACGCGACACTTTAATCACGCGGACACACGCGAAATTTACAGTCTTTATTCTCGCCGCGAGGAGGTACGGTAAGTTTAGATTAAATTTCTACTTGCCATAGTGAGAGAGCGCTCGATACAGCGCTTCTGTTGACGAGACATTTCACAATTTCGGTCTATATAGTGTCAACTTGACAGCTCTTTCATATATATCGATAACGCACACCTTTCACAATGATGTGTTTTCTATTTTCAGGACGATGGCCGACGATCAGGCCGATAACAATCGTCGGGAAATCAGGAGGATTCCTGATTTACCAAGAAGAATTGACTGGAGGGAATGGTGGGACGAACGCGAGCTCCACTATTGGAACGTGTTGGAGTCCACTACGCATGGACTAGTCGCCAGGGCGGGTGGTGGAGCGGCGGGTGCAGTGGCTGCCCGTCGCTTTGCGACTTTTTATCACCGCCATCGCCCCCCAATCCCGGAGGACGCGCCATCACCGATGGTGCGCGTTTGTCCAGATCCGGCCGACAATAATTACGGCTCGTGGGATGACGAGATGCATCCCGGGTACGAGTGGACGCCCAGGGGTGTCGGGTATGCCACTCGGCACATCCCGAGGCCAGACCTGCTCCGAGACCTGAGCGAGCAGATAAGGCCGGATGTGCCCGTAGTCATCCAGGACCGCTGGTGGTCGGAACCAAGTCCGCCGTCGCCATGAACTCTGGCCCGGTGTACGGTGGAGGCCGAACTTTACGAGGCGCAGGCGGCGGCGGAGGCGGCGGCGGCGGAGGCGGCGGCGGCTAGGAGGGCGGCGGCGGAGGCGGCGGCGGCTAGGAGGGCGGCGGCGGCGGCGGCGGCGGAGGCGGCGGCGCGTCGTCCACTCGAGTACTACTTTGATCCCGACATCAATCTGATGTACGGACCTGAGGACCACCAACTGCTCCACCGATACGACGACGACGACGACGCTAACGACGACATGGACATGGACATGGACGACGACGACGACGACGACGACGACGACGGCGACGGCGACGGCGACGACGACGACGACGACATGGACGACGACGACGACGGCGACGGCGACGACGACGACGGCGACGACGACGACGGCGACGGCGACGACGACGAAGTCGAAATTGTGTACGAGTACATCGTTATCGACTTGTTGTGCGGTACGCAAACGGCCGGGGTAAGTATATCAAATGTTTTGTACCGCTATATTTCCGTATCTCTATTTTAAGTAATGTAACACACATGTTATTTTTTATTTCAGGTGCTTGGCGTTGATTTTTTATTTTTATTTTGCCCTTTAGGCGCAGGGGCACAAGGGTACAATTATAATTTAAACTCGCCCTTCAATGTGCGCCTTTTTTGTTTTTTTTTATTTACTCCTCATTCCTTTCCACTACTCCATATCCTTGTGTTCCTATCCTATCCTCCCCCCCCCCCCCCGCCGATGTGGCCGCCACCTTGTCGCGGTGGCGGGGCTTAGGTGCGCGTTTCTTGGAACGCGCACAACTAAGAGCGGCCACAAGTATTGCACTATAAAGATGTAAGATCTAGGATCGGGGCCTATGTATTGTACAGTATCTTTCGAGACGAACAAAATGACACCACGATGAGCCCCCTATGTGTCTTACATTCCGAAATATTCGTTAAAAAATTACATAAGATTTTTTCGCTTTGCCATCTACCTATTCCTATAGATTTTGACGCGCTGAACACTTTTGGTCCTCTTGACCAACCCTCTATCTCTGTTAGTTTCCGAGATATTCGCGAAAAAAGAAAATTTGTTTTTTTTATTTAACCACCTATTTCGATGGATCTCGACGCGCTGAACACTTTTGGTCCTCTTGACCAACCCTCTATCTCTGTTAGTTTCCGAGATATTCGCGAAACAAGAAAATTTGTTTTTTTTTATTTAACCACCTATTTCGATGGATCTCGACGCGCTGAACACTTTTGGTCCTCTTGACCAACCCTCTATCTCTGTTAGTTTCCGAGATATTCGCGAAAAAAGAAAATTTGTTTTTTTTTATTTAACAACCTATTTCGATGGATCTCGACGCGCTGAACACTTTTGGTCCTCTTGACCAACCCTCTATCTCTGTTAGTTTCCGAGATATTCGCGAAAAAAGAAAATTTGTTTTTTTTATTTAACCACCTATTTCGATGGATCTCGACGCGCTGAACACTTTTGGTCCTCTTGACCAACCCTCTATCTCTGTTAGTTTCCGAGATATTCGCGAAAAAAGGAAATTTGTTTTTTTTTTATTTAACCACTGTTACGTCGCGGTTTGAGAATCCGCTAGTAACGTTGTTTTCTTTACCTTTTAGCACCACTACCTCGGTGCAGCGCAAAAGGCCCTCTCCTTTCGTTGTTTAGGGTCAGTCTGCATGCACCGACTATAACCCGGGACAGGCGAGAGGATTCGTTGTCAAAACGGTATGGAAGGGAAATAGGGGAAAATAAAATAAAATAACGAAATCAAAATATTAAATACTTGATTTAAAATCTACCTTGACAATTGTTCGGGAGTAATTGGGAATTGAAATACCTTTTAGTCTTTAAAAGAACCTTTATTTAGTAGCCAGGATACCGGCTGTTGTTAGCGAACTTATCGATAGAGGGATGTCTGGGGGTAATGGTTGATAATTTGAACAATGTCAAGGAGCACTTGATTAAAATAATAAAAGTTATACAAAGATCGAATTGCAAAATATATGTATATATCGGGAATAAGGTTGGATCTGAATAAATCGAACTGTTTGTGAATATTTCCAGTATATAAATGTATATTATATAGATTTATTACAACTTCTCATGGCTTATACACGGGGAATAACGCTCGCTCGCAATTACAAAGTGTTGAATATTAGAAATAAACTTACAGGATGGTGTGGATGCCACCTCGTAGATAGGTCGGTCGCTGGAACCTCTCTCTAGAAGAAGAGAGGCAGATCGCAAATCGCAGGTGCGAACAACAAACGGCCGGCGCAGCTCTCGGAGACTCTCAGGCTTGGAGACACTGACTCTAAGTTGAATTTACTTGGAGTAAATGTCGAAGTAACAAGACTGAGTGTGAATAATAGACGTGTATTAATTAATTGAGAATAAAGAGATCGACTTTTGGATTTAGATTTAGATTGATTGTCCCGGCTAAGCGCTGGGTTTTATATTCAAAGGGCCGCCGAGTTTGCTGTTCGCCATTGGCTAGTGATCGACTGGAGGGGCATTTTCGGGGTGGTTCCTTACGCTGTCATTGGTCGAAGTTGTCCGAATTTTCGAGATGGCTTGAGTCATCCAAAAATGTAAACAGGAAGGTTAGCGCTGGTAATTCGAGTATTTTTCTCGCGCTACTGCGCGGTGAAACTAAACCTTCCCGTCGCATATTTTTATTAGATGTGTCAACACCTGTGGTGAAACTAGATCTTCTATTATGTTTTGGCACCAACGGTAAGAGTAAATCCTTATTTATATTATTGACCGGACGCTTCGGCACCAGGGGTGAAATTGAATCCTTATTTATATTATTGACCGGACGCTTCGGCACCATGGGTGAAATTAAATCTTTATTTATATTATTGACATTCCGACACTGGCGGATCGCTTTTGAACTATGGCGGTAAGTTTCATGCGCAAGAGAGTGACTGTGACGCCTGAGTGGTCTGGTGATATTTATCATAGGAGCAAGTAAGTGAATTTATAATATACAATCGTACTGTGTGGAACAGTAATAAGAATTTAGTTAGTAATTGAGGGTTATAATTTCAATTTTAAGATTTTCGTAAAAAAAGAAATAATTTTATTGGCGGGACGTCACAACCCCCTCCTTATTTTAGAACGGACTCCGATGTTTTCGGAGGAGTCTGTTCAATTTTATGCATACGGGAGCTATGATCGCGATAGATAATGGGATGTGGTTCTGTGGTATTTACTGATGTTGAAGTAAGGTAGTATGGTTGTTGCGCACGAGTGATTGGTCCATCTCTGGTTTTTTCCTGGAGTGGTATCCCTTGTTCATCGTCTTGGACTTGTATCCTTAGCTTCTTCGATGGTCCTCGAGCAAGGTGCAAAAGTAGATTGGTTACGGAACTCCAAATTGCTCCGAAAAGATACAGAGTGCAACCATATGCAGAATGTAAGGCGTATCCATGGATTAGAGTGTCTATAAGAAACTTTACGAGACGTACGATGATGAATATTCCCATCACTCCAGCTGTAGCAGACCCAAAGGTAATAAATCCGCTCCAGATTCGGGAAGCTGTGTTATCTGCGATTTTCTTTAGTGAGGCTTCGTCTAATAAGTTATATAATGAGACGGAGCCTTCTGGCATTGAGTGGCCTGTCATGCCTCGAGCCATTGAATTTAACACGGCTGGTTTTTCTGCAGGAAACATGATGTGATCCCGGAGTTTCTCGAGATCTTTTTCGGAATAAATGCCGCTAACAGCCAGTGGTCCTGGGGTTAGGTATTTCCATGAAAGAGCGGTAAGCGGTTGTAAACTTTGTGGTGCTGATTGTCTGACATGTGGATGAGGCGTTAATTGAATCCAAGTGTCATCGATTCGATATAATGCAGGAAGTTCATAACTGCATTCTCGTTGAGTTCCGAATTTCATCAGAATTCTTGATTTAGGCGTCAAATAATATGAAATGTTACGTACCGTTACAGGAAGCTCGATGTAACAAGCCTCTGTTTTCCTGACCAATACTTCTACGGGTACACATTTAATCACGTGGACTGCTTCTCCAGCAGTGACAGCCATGTAACCAGGTCCCTTCGTCAACCGATAAGCGAACTCATCAGGTTGAAGAGTGGCGAAAGACAAGGTATTAGTTATTACTTGTTTCTCAAGTTCGCATCGTTGTTTAATAACGTTGTAGTAAAGAGAAGTCATCTGGTGTCTAATGTGCTTCTCTACGTATACGAACTTGGAATTTACGTAGGTAAAGATGTCCAGATTATTAACTGGTATTGAGCCTCGCTTAGCGAACATATCTCCCTTTTGTGCTTCCAGAATGAAGAGCTTAGGATGTTCTGTTTGCGCCAAGGTGTAACCGCAGAGTGGCTGTTCCTTGGTTTTGGTAAGGGCGAAGGTAATATCATCTGTGACAAGACTGTAAACAACAGGAGGATTCTGGGTCACTTCGGTTCCTTCATTTGTGATTTTTGTCGCAGGTCCCTCGTACAGCACATCGTATTGATGGAGGTTGCACGAAGAGGTAGGCATGGGCTTGCGACCCGTTTTCCTTCGGTCTCGCCAGCCGAAGGGGCGCTGCCGCAAATTCACTAATATGATAGACGGTAGCTCCGAGGTATCCGCGACAGAATTTCCTTGAGGTATCTACGGTAACAGATTCTTTCGCTAAAGATTCCGTATGGGCGCCAGGTGCGATTACGCGCACCACGTTTTATCAATACGACGCAAATATACATCCACAGCCCGAACGCCAGCTCAGGGCGTCGGTTACGTAGTTTGTTGTGAGGAGAGTAGGAGAGGGAGCGCAGCGCAATCAACACAAAATTAGATAATAAATAATCATATATTTCAGAAGGGCAATAATATGAAGCGAAGCCGGGTCGCCTCGCTGGCGACCGCCGCTTGAAGTAACGCCTCGAACGCACGTCACCCTACTCGCAATCGCGAAGATACCGTACTACTCGCGGGACGCGAATCCCATACACACGACTCAGCCACGCATCTCATTCACACGATTTAGACGCGAGTCTCATGCTCTACAAGTTCTCTTACGCGAGAAGCATGCCCGCGGTACGCGACTTGCCGCCGCAAATTATCACACACACACTTGGATTCCCGCACACACACTCGACCGCCCCGCTCGCGGCGTACGCCGAACGACAACGGATACGGCAATTAACCGGCAGACGCGAAACGACATTAATACAACGTAAATGTAACGGACGACACTTTACACGGAAACGGATCGGTATACGCGAAATGGTCTCTACTACACACGCACACGGTAAACTAATCGGTAGTCGCGAAATGATACCCAAACAACGACCATGCAGCACACCCGTACTACTTTCCCCGGCGAGAGACCGCGACGATACTTGTATGCACGGTACGCGGCACTACGCGACTTTTAGCAACACAATATATCCGCGGGACTCTTTTCGGGTACGCACGACAATTCACGCGCGCGCGAGAGCGCGGCGCAATACCTCACGGGGAGCGTTACCGCCCTGCTCGCCCGTGGAATTTTCCCCGAACGGGCGCGGCAACGATACGCGATGCTAATCGCGTCCCCGACACAACAAACGCGAAATACCGATAGTCTCGATACTCTGAACGCGGTACGCTCATTACGACCTCGACGCAAGAGACGAACACTAAGCGGTAATTGACGCAATATACGTGAGACAACGTTAGTCTCGACACAATGAACGCGATACGGTAAACATAATCTAGACGCACGAAACACGGAATGACTGTCGGCCGCGCAAGAGTTTCCGGGGAGGGCTTCACAATATATTTTCCAGGCACGATCTCGGCCGGGCTCGCGAGCACAAAGTTATTTCCGACGAAAGTCGGTATCAGTAAAGGCGGTATTCTAATCGGTAAATGTTACTACTAAATAGTCTAATGCCATGGCCGAGATCGAGCCAACGATAGTACGGTAGCACCGGAGTGGAGATCTTACAAGTTTTTCTGCCGTAGTCCTGCTTGGCCGCTTTGTTCCCTCAAGGCTGCGTTCGGGGATGGCTCCTCGGATAGCGCTCGCACGACAGTGAAGAACGGCCGGCCCGGCGAGAACACGTTGGGCCTCCGCGCATGCGCTCCAAGCTCGCGATGTTCCGTCCCGCCGATCCGTCGCGCGCGCCGCCGTGTTCGCGGCGCCGTTTCTGGTGCTTTCCGCCTGCCCGCGATCCTTTGAATCGGCTGCCATCACGTGTGGGCCCTTCTCAGCTTTAGCCCGGCTGGCCAGGCCATGGCTATGCTGCTCGGTGCCCTGGATATCGTCGGGGAGGCATCTGGGTCGCTTGCCCTGGATATCGTCGGGGAGGCATCTGGGTCGCTTGCCCGCGCCGCGGTCGCGGTGTCGCGCCCTTCCTTGTGTGACGGTACGGCCCGGGGTGCAGTGTGCGAGGCATTCTGCGCATCTCCGCGGCGGTAGGCCCAAGCGGCCCGCCCGTCGGCCAGCCACTCCGTACAGCGTTCCCCCAGCTTCCTTCTCTCCCTCGTTGCGACATACGTCGTTACATCGGTCCTCCGTGGATCGTCCGCTCCGGCACCACCTGTCTATTTACAAAGCTCGCTCGCAAATTAGCTAAGTCGCGAATAGCCCTCCCGTACTCTGGTCGAGGCGCCATCCCCGACCTTCCCCTCGGCCGAGCTACCGTCCGGGCGGTGGACGCGACAATGTCACGTCACAACTCCCCCCTCCCAGACGAGAGCCGAGGGGATTCCGGCCCCGACAGCAGTGACCACCACTCCGGCACCAGTCATGCCACCAGGCCAATACAAAAAAAAAGCTAAATCATGTCCTACCGTGGCCCCGAAAACTCCTGCAGCCCGCCTCCTTCTGCGATCTCTCCTGACTTCCGACACCGACCCCACCGGGCGCATGCGACCGCACGCGAGACGACCCCGAGCCCCGGCCTTGCAAAACGCAATCTTATTCTACCCATTGTACGGAAGGAGGGGTAAGCAAGGATCTGTACACAAGAATATCCTCTATCTAGTCTTTAATGATCCCTCTATCCGATGCACATACATGTGGGAGGATGTGGGGGGGGGGAAACGGCGATCCAACGGGAAACGGTATCTAGCGCCTCCTAGAGCTGCTTCGGCTCCTCTTTCGGTCCCGGGGTCCTCGCGGGGCCGTGAACGGCTGGGCTTGAAGGTAGGCGGGGGCACACCGGCGACACCCGCGGAGGGTAACGCCCCGCTCCCCGCAACCGTAGCAGAATTCCTGCCGGCGGGGTAGTGGGCACTCCGCGTACGAGTGTCCCCCGGAGGAGCAGTTCCAACAGCCCCCCCGGGGTCCCCGCAATGCCATCGCCTCCTCCGCCTGGCCACCCGCCTGGACAGCAACCTCTCGTTGCTCGACGGCCTGGCCGCGGGCCGGAGACTTCCTCTTCATGGCTTCCAGCGTCCGGTGGGCCTCGTTGACTAGGCCCCACGCACGCCGCTCGCTCTCGCGTGCGACGTCCGCCTCCCTCTTGGCCTCGGCAAGGTCGTTCTCCAGCCGCTCTCTGGCCGCCCTCGCTTCCTGGAGTAGTTCGCGCTCCCTCGTGGCCCCCTCGGTCTGTGCGGCGGCGTCCTTCGCTTCGACCCCCCAGTCCTGGGTCCACATATCCCGCTGCACGATCTCGCGCACCACGGCGCCCCGGTCCGTGTACCTCGCCTCTTGGACCTGCAGACCGGTATCCTCGAGGTCACGCCAGAACCCCGGCTCGTTACGTCGGATATGGTGCCACAACCGAAGGTGGCGGCTGTAAAATTGCCGCCAAATGCGACGGGTCTCGATGGTCGCCATCGCCGGTATCCCAGGTATCCTAATCGCCAGGGGCAGGAAGGTGGTAGGGCTTTAGGTCCTGGACATGTACTTTCCCGACGGGCGATCCGTCCGGCCGTGCTAACTCGTAGACGACCGGAGAGATCACTCGCTTAATTCGAAACGGTCCCTGGAATTTCGGTGCCAGCTTTCCCGCGATATTTTGTGCGGCAGATGACAATACATGCTGCCGTTTCAACACCAAATCGTTAACGCGAAATCTACGCGGCCGCCTCCGGAGATTATATCTCGCGGCCTGCTGTTGGTTTGCCTGCTCTAAGTTTTCCGCCACCCATTCTCTAACCGCGCGCATTTCCGCCATTCGCCGTGACCATTCCGCAGGGTCTCCCGCTTCGGTCTTGGCAACGCTCTCCCGACGGTCGCGCAACGTGTCGGGCGGTACCAACTCGCGTCCAAAATTCAAAAATGCCGGCGAGGTACCCAACGATGAATGGCTCGCCGTATTATACGCGAAACGCAAACGCAATAAATGTCTGTCCCACTCCCTATGATCCTTCTCGATATAGGCCACAATCATCGTTTTTAACACCCGATTCACCCTTTCCACCGGGTTCGCCTGAGGGTGGTAGGGAGGTACCGTGACGTGAGTTATCCCGTTTTCTTCCGCGAACCCTCTCATTACTTTGTTTATAAACTCTGTCCCGTTATCCGTCAAGAGAGTCTTCGGTGTGCCCCATCGCGACACGATCAAATCCTCAAGAGCCTCTTTAATCTTTGGCCCCGTGGCCGCCCGTAACGCCCGGATTTCCACCCATTTTGTAAAAAGGTCTTGAATTACTAATATATATTGATATCCGGCCTTACTGCGGGGCAGCGGCCCTACGATATCCGCGGCGACGACGGTCCACGGTCCCTCGACTGTACGGCGTCCCATCCACCCCGCGGGACTCGCCTGCTCTACCTTCGTTCGCTGACATATGTCGCACGTTCGGACATGTTTCGCTACGTCTCGGAACAAGTTCGGCCAGTAGTAAGAAACGGCGACGCGTTGGTAGGTTTTCTCGATACCTAAATGACCGGCTTGAGGAGCGTCGTGCGATTCGCGAAGGGCTTCCGCGCGAAGTTCTCGCGGCAACACTAACTTCCACCGGTCAAGGTCCTCCACGATATCCGAGATGACCGGCTTCGGTCGCAAAAAGTATAATTTCCCCTCGACTATCCTCCAATGCGCGAATCTTTTCGGGTCGGTAGCTACTTCATTGTAACGTTTGCGGTACCATACGTCGGACGTGTCCTCACACTCCGCGATCTCTACAGCGGCGTTCACGTCAACGGCGCTCTCCCCCTCCCCCTCGTACATTCGCGATAGCGCGTCCGGCACGTGGTGCAAGGCTCCCTTCCGGTATTCCACGGTGTAGTTATATTCCAACAGTTCGAGGGCCCAACGGGCCAATCGACCTGTAGGATTTTTCAGGTTGTGTAACCATCGCAAGCTGCTATGATCGGTAATGACGGTAAATCTATATCCCTCCAAGTAGGGCCGGAACTTCTGGATCGCCCACACCACGGCCAAACACTCCAGTTCCGTTACCGAATATTTTCTTTCGGGATCCGTCAACACGCGACTGGCATACGCGATTACCCGTTCTTCGCCCTCTAATTTTTGCGTAAGTACAGCCCCCAAACCCACCGAACTCGCGTCGGTCTGTAATACGAAGGGCTCCTCGAAATTCGGGCACGCTAGTATCGGGGCAGACATGAGGTGCTCTCGTATGCGATCGAAGGCGCGACACTGGTCATCCCCCCACTCCCAGCGCCTGTTTTTCTTTAAAAGGCGAGTAAGCGGTTCACTAAGCGTGGCAAATTGCGGTATAAATCTGCGGTACCACGAGGACATTCCTAAAAACCTGCGCAGCTGTCTAATATTTCGCGGCGCTTGGTACCTCAAAATTGGCTGTATTTTCTCGGGATCGGTCGCGAGGCCCCCCTTTCCGACGATGAATCCTAGGTACCGTACTTGCGGTCGACAAAACTCGCATTTTTCCGAGTTTATCGTTAGGCCTGCTGCCGATATTTTATCTAGCACGCGTTTTAACCACTCCATATGTTGTTCGAACGTTTCCGTCGCGATAATTATGTCATCTAGATAGTTAAACGCGAACGGTTCCATTTCCGGGCCTATTAGCGTATCGAGCAATCTTTGAAATGTAGCCGGGGCGTTATGCAGTCCGTACGGCATCCTGCGAAAATGGAATAGTCCCATCCCGGGGACACTAAAAGCGGTGATCTCGCGGCTGTCTTTAGCTAACGGTATTTGGAAATACGCTTGGCTCAAGTCAATGGTCGATATGTATTTTGCTTTCCGCAATTTATTTGTGATACCCTCCATATTCGGTATCGGATACGCGTCTTTCTTTGAGATCTCGTTAACTCCGCGGAAATCTATACAAAACCGGTATTTGCCGTTCGGTTTTTTCACCATAACTATCGGATTCGACCACTGGCTCGAAGAAGGCTCGATAATTCCGGCTTTCAACATTTTATTCACCTCCGCGCGAATGGCTTCCTGAACTTTCGGCGATACCAGATAGCAACGCTGTTTAATCGGCGCGTGGCCCTCCACATCGATTCTATGCTCGGTTAAACTAGTAATTCCCGGGTCTTCCGGTGGAGTGGGTATCGTTCGTAAAAAAAAATCCAGCGTATTCTTTTGATCCGGTGTTAGCTGTGCTAGTCCACAGACCGAAGATATCCCGTCCCTGTCGAAACGGTAGCGAATGTGCGGTCTATCCGTGAAGTACCATTCGGCCGCCGCGAAATCCAACGCGATACCGAACCTGGTCAAAAAGTCCATCCCGACAATGCATGACACCGCTAAATCTGGCAATATCCCCACGGTCATTTCATGACTTCGGCCCTTCAACCGCATCGGCAAGGAAACGTTACCCTGAATCGCGGTTATTTGGCCGTTCGCCATCCGGATGCGCGCTCCGCCTTCGCGCGCGATCGACAGACCTAGGCTTTCCGCAATCCGCATTCCCTCGCGACCGATAAGAGTACGACTCGATCCCGAGTCCACAAGCGCTAATATCGAACGTCCACCTACACGAATTCCAAAGTACCGAAGGGGCGGTAACTCGGCGGGCTCGAAGGTAACAAATGAGTGCGTGAGCGCCTCCGCCGCGGTATCCACGGGTCGGGTCCTTGTTTCAAAACTCGGGGCCGTAGGGACCCGTCCTACGAACTCCCTCCCGCGTTTCCCGAGCACGCTGGGCAAGTCCTCGTGGTAAATCCGCGCTTCCCGCACCGATAACAGTGGGTTTGCCGAGCCTCCCTACAATTCCGCGCGCGATGTCCCGTCTTCTCGCAGTTCCAGCACTGCATACTCGCGTCGCCCACCCCGATTCCCGCCGCGGCATCCGCGATCGTCGGGCTCGCCGGAGCGGCAGGGCTAGTCGCGATTGCTGTGGATTTCGCGGTTTTCTTTTTACTTTTGGTCTTGCGGCCCACCGCCTCCCCGGCGGCGACGGTGATCGGATTTTTCGGCTTCCCTTTTGGCGCGTGGTACGCCAAATCGGGGAAGATAGACTGTTCTGGCGGTAACGGGGCCCGATAGTACTTGTCCGCGAGCAAACTACGCTCCACCCGCGTGGCCAAATCTTCTAAAGCGTGGAAATCGCGGAACTCCTGACGACGTATCGCGATCTGCAAGCGCGGTAACAAATTTCGGTGCGCGAATGTTAATTGCTCCGATAAACTCCACGGGGGGTTCATTCGACCGAAAAGAGCGCGCAAACACGTCAGATAGTCCGCGGCGGCTTCGTACTCCCCCTGGGTCCTCCGCAGGACCTCCTCCCGAAGCATGTATTGATAATCGGGGTCACCGAACCGGGCCCTCCACGCGCTTTCAAAGTCATTCCAACTACGCCAGTTTTGACTTTCGAGCCGCACCCAATACAGCGCTACGTCCGACAAAAAAAGTGGTAAGCACTTGAACAGGTCCGCGTCATCGATCGGAATAATGGCACGGGCTTCCTTTATTCGCAAAAGGAACGCCTCGGCATCGCTACCTCGCTTTCCCGAGAAGTGGAGATTCCACTTCCGCATCAAGGTATACGCCTCGGACGCGGATCCCCGCGCGGATCGTCTCTCCGTCGCAAATGGTACCGACTCGACACGCGGGGGTGTCGGAAAGTTAGCGCTCTGTTCCCTCGCGCCTCCCCGCTTCCGTTCGTAACTCGACCCCAATCCCTTTGATTCGAAAGTCAGATGCGACGGTTCAAAAGACGAACGCGGCAACTCGAAAGTCGGACGCGGCAGCTCAAACGCCGAACGCGGCAGGTCAAAAGTCGGACGAGACGGTGTACCCTGTACTCCCGTGTTCACGAGGGTCCCCGTCGCCCCCAATTCGAGAGGTTGACGAGGTGGCGTTCGAGGTAACCCTATTCCGATGTACGGCGCCCCCCCTCCCGACGCCTCCCCCTGCGCGGGTGGTACCGCGTCGAAACCGGCCGTTTCCGCGTCGGGGTTGGGCACGGACACCGGGTCCATCGCCTCGACTCTCGCCTGCTCGAATTTCAATAAACGCGCCCGCAAAACCGGAAGTATCCCGCTAGTATCTAAGTCCCGATCTACTAAATGTTGGATGACCTGCTCGGTATTTAATTTCGTAATCCAACTATATGGCGAACTTCCCTCCCGCATCTCGCGAATCCTGACCTTCTCCTCGCGGTCCTATCCGCGGGAGCCACGCAACAAAAAGGTAACACACGCGAACGGAAACAGGTATCCTATCCCACTTCCGCCCCGATCATACGCGAAAAGATCGACAATAATAACGCGGAACGTATGCCAGTCGCGATAATATCGAAAGTCGCTACGCACAAAGGACCGTCACGGCGAAAATCAACATAATATCCTTTACTAAAGTCGACGGCAATAACATCCCGCTCGCGGTAAACACGCAGGAATTCGGCGAAAGAAACGGAAAGGAAGCGCGCAGTTCCCAAACAACGCAGGCAAACCAAACAAAGCGAACTCAATAACCAAGGTCGCGCAAATAGTGTGGCACCGACATTCCAGAGCCGAAATAATAATATCTAATACCCTCATACGCGGTAAACGAAACGGTATAGGCAAAAAAAAACAGTAGGTTCAACACATACAGAAAATATGGGGTTCAAACACATTTAATTATTGCGCACGCTCGCTCTCCACAAATTCTTCCACAAATTTTTCCGTTTTCTTAAGCGAGATCGCCCCACGTTGGGCGCCAAAATTTTGCGACCCGTTTTCCTTCGGTCTCGCCAGCCGAAGGGGCGCTGCCGCAAATTCACTAATATGATAGACGGTAGCTCCGAGGTATCCGCGACAGAATTTCCTTGAGGTATCTACGGTAACAGATTCTTTTCGCTAAAGATTCCGTATGGGCGCCAGGTGCGATTACGCGCACCACGTTTTATCAATACGACGCAAATATACATCCACAGCCCGAACGCCAGCTCAGGGCGTCGGTTACGTAGTTTGTTGTGAGGAGAGTAGGAGAGGGAGCGCAGCGCAATCAACACAAAATTAGATAATAAATAATCATATATTTCAGAAGGGCAATAATATGAAGCGAAGCCGGGTCGCCTCGCTGGCGACCGCCGCTTGAAGTAACGCCTCGAACGCACGTCACCCTACTCGCAATCGCGAAGATACCGTACTACTCGCGGGACGCGAATCCCATACACACGACTCAGCCACGCATCTCATTCACACGATTTAGACGCGAGTCTCATGCTCTACAAGTTCTCTTACGCGAGAAGCATGCCCGCGGTACGCGACTTGCCGCCGCAAATTATCACACACACACTTGGATTCCCGCACACACACTCGACCGCCCCGCTCGCGGCGTACGCCGAACGACAACGGATACGGCAATTAACCGGCAGACGCGAAACGACATTAATACAACGTAAATGTAACGGACGACACTTTACACGGAAACGGATCGGTATACGCGAAATGGTCTCTACTACACACGCACACGGTAAACTAATCGGTAGTCGCGAAATGATACCCAAACAACGACCATGCAGCACACCCGTACTACTTTCCCCGGCGAGAGACCGCGACGATACTTGTATGCACGGTACGCGGCACTACGCGACTTTTAGCAACACAATATATCCGCGGGACTCTTTTCGGGTACGCACGACAATTCACGCGCGCGCGAGAGCGCGGCGCAATACCTCACGGGGAGCGTTACCGCCCTGCTCGCCCGTGGAATTTTCCCCGAACGGGCGCGGCAACGATACGCGATGCTAATCGCGTCCCCGACACAACAAACGCGAAATACCGATAGTCTCGATACTCTGAACGCGGTACGCTCATTACGACCTCGACGCAAGAGACGAACACTAAGCGGTAATTGACGCAATATACGTGAGACAACGTTAGTCTCGACACAATGAACGCGATACGGTAAACATAATCTAGACGCACGAAACACGGAATGACTGTCGGCCGCGCAAGAGTTTCCGGGGAGGGCTTCACAATATATTTTCCAGGCACGATCTCGGCCGGGCTCGCGAGCACAAAGTTATTTCCGACGAAAGTCGGTATCAGTAAAGGCGGGTATTCTAATCGGTAAATGTTACTACTAAATAGTCTAATGCCATGGCCGAGATCGAGCCAACGATAGTACGGTAGCACCGGAGTGGAGATCTTACAAGTTTTCTGCCGTAGTCCTGCTTGGCCGCTTTGTTCCCTCAAGGCTGCGTTCGGGGATGGCTCCTCGGATAGCGCTCGCACGACAGTGAAGAACGGCCGGCCCGGCGAGAACACGTTGGGCCTCCGCGCATGCGCTCCAAGCTCGCGATGTTCCGTCCCGCCGATCCGTCTGTGGCGCCGCCGTGTTCGCGGCGCCGTTTCTGGTGGCTTTCCGCCTGCCCGCGATCCTTTGAATCGCTGCCCTCACGTGTGGGCCCTTCTCAGCTTTAGCCCGGCTGGCCAGGCCATGGCTATGCTGCTCGGTGCCCTTGGATATCGTCGGGGATGCATCTGGGTCGCTTGCCCGCGCCGCGGTCGCGGTGTCGCGCCCCTTCCTTGTGTGACGGTACGGCCCGGGGTGCAGTGTGCGAGGCATTCTGCGCATCTCCGCGGCGGTAGGCCCAAGCGGCCCGCCCGTCGGCCAGCCACTCCGTACAGCGTTCCCCCAGCTTCCTTCTCTCCCTCGTTGCGACATACGTCGTTACATCGGTCCTCCGTGGATTCGTCCGCTCCGGCACCACCTGTCTATTTACAAAGCTCGCTCGCAAATTAGCTAAGTCGCGAATAGCCCTCCCGTACTCTGGGTCGAGGCGCCATCCCCGACCTTCCCCTCGGCCGAGCTACCGTCCGGGCGGTGGACGCGACAATGTCACGTCACAGGCTTCCAATACGAATATCCATCCTCTGAGTTAGGCTAGGCAGAAAACCGTCGCTAAGATCGCAGACAGTTCCAGATTTTAGAATAATCTTCCCCGAGCCCAGTTTGACAGGCACAAAGGAAGATTTAAGGTTATTCGTACGACAGCTTGAACTATAACATCATCCCAAGTTCCGTAGGGATCTGAATATTGGGCTCCCTTGCAGTATCCATCATGTCGTATTGTTCCAGCTAGGGTAATGCTACGTGAGGTTGTTCTGTTTGGTTTGATTTGATCGATGACATCTCCAGAATTCCAATTGGTAATGTACCCTCGGTGAACATGTGTAAGCAACGTTGGTAAGTAGTTTCCATCAAGTATTCGGATAGCCCCTTTCACATCTGAGTTGTG